>JAQIXJ010000076.1:0-58111 GCA_034700185.1 Phthiracarus laevigatus | reverse complement strand
ACAATATTGTACGTTAAAACGAATGATTAACGTGCACTGAATTACATTGATAATATGGATTCAACGCCAACACGCCTGCAATCAACGCCTGGACGTCAGTCACAATCGGACTCACAATCATCGCATTTCGATCCGTTATCGTCAGTTACGAAGCATTCCGTTCATACGCTCGTATTTCGTTCGTTAAAACGTTCGCACGATTTGTTTATTAGCGATCAAAACGAATTGCCACCGATAGACGAAAATGCGCACAAACTATTAGTTTCGGTTAAGGCTAGAGATCTATTCGGACCGGTATTACATTTGGTGGCTGAAAATAGTGACCATAAAACAATAGCAACCAAACACACTAAAACCGATTTCGATGTCGACGATAATAACTCGACTGACAGCTCAAACAATGAATTAGTTGAATACGAAAAGCCGAGTTCCAGTTCTTTAATACCGTTGAGTGGCGTTAATGCGCAAACAATGATGAGTTCGGCGCGCAAAACAGTGATGCCTAAACCCGATTGGCATTCGCCGTGGAAATTATCGCGTGTTCTGTCCGGTCATATCGGTTGGGTTCGGTGTCTCGCGGTTGAGCCCGGAAATCAATGGTTCGCTAGCGGTTCCAATGACCGCATTATTAAGATATGGGATTTGGCGAGCGGTAAACTGAAGCTATCGCTGACCGGACATATATCCGCTGTCAGGGGTTTAGCGATAAGCGCTCGACAGCCGTACTTGTTTTCGTGCGGCGAAGACAAAACTGTGAAATGTTGGGATTTGGAGTATAACAAAGTGATTCGCCACTATCACGGACATCTCAGTGGCATTTACTCCATCTCTCTTCACCCAACCATCGATATATTAGTGACTGCTGGTCGCGATTCAGTGGCCAGAGTTTGGGATATGAGAACCAAAGCGCAAATTCACGCGCTATCGGGACACACGAACACTGTTGCTTCAGTACAATGTCAGGCCAGTGAGCCTCAAATAATTACTGGTTCGCACGACCAAACCATTAAATTATGGGATTTGATTGGTGGACGAGCGCAGGTCACACTAACCCATCATAAAAAGAGTGTTCGATCCATAGTAATACATCCCAAGCTAAATATGTTCGCATCTGGAGCGCCAGATAATATAAAACAATGGAAATGTCCGGAAGGAAAGTTCGTTCAAAACTTGAGCGGTCATAACGCTATTGTGAATTGTTTAGCAATTAATAGCGACGGGGTTTTAGTTTCGGGCGGCGATAACGGATCGTTATTTTTTTGGGACTGGAGAACGGGTTACAACTTTCAACGAAGTCAGTTACCACCACAACCCGGTTCCATAGAATCGGAAAGTGGTATTTTTGCGCTCGCTTTTGACCAAAGCTCGTCGCGACTGATTACTGGCGAAGCGGATAAAACTATTAAAATATACAAAGAGGATGAGAACGCGACCGAAGAAACCCATCCAATTAATTGGAAGCCGGATATTATCAAAAGGAGGAGATACTAAACGTTAATTGTTTCTGTATATTTTCATCATTTTTTATGCATTCATTCGTAATCAAAATAAATTTAAGTTCAAGTGATGTTATCTTTGAAATTTTTTATTTTAAAAAATTAATTTTGCGAAAATAGTTATATAAAAATTGATCAACTGCTGCATTGGTTGTCAACTTTCATTTCTATTTCATCTATTGTTTTTGAAGTGCAAATTTTTTTCGTTAATTTATTCTTATCGCGTTCTGTGCTCCGACGAACTTCTGTAATAGATTAACATAGAATTTAATATTTGACTACATATTACGTAAACTTAATAAATTGAGAAATATATATCATAATACCCGTATCGTAAACATCAGTTCCACACAGTCTTAAGAAATGAATTTTCTCATTTTTCTCGATGTAAGCTCTCATTGAACTCTTTCCTTTCCACGAACAAAACGGTAATACTAACGGCGAATCAATATCCTCATAATCTTTTATTTTAACGACTAATACGCAACAACCAGAGTTTAAACTTAAAAATTTGTGGCGCATTTGTTCGTCGAACGTTTCCATTGGAACGCTATCTTGCGATAGAATTAGTTTAGCGTCCTCTACACTAATTTCGATCACGTTTTCTTGTATTAAATACGGATATAGAGACGGTAATCCTTCCTGCGTCAAACGAAATCCGCACGAATTGACTTTATCGTCGCTTCGAGAAAATAGTCGCACACCACCATTGACGAACTGTTTATGTTTACATCAATGAATTTGAAATTTTTTAAATAATTTCGTAAAATTTTATAGGCAATTATATCATACTTTTATGTTTTCTGAATTATCAGAAATCAGTTTTTTCGCAGTTTCAGTTAAAAAATAAATATTTCGTTTCTTTCCATACGTGCATCTATGAACTAATTGCTTAAATGGAAACGAGTCTTTTATACTGTAATAATTTCTAAAGAATAAAATACGGTATGATTATAAATTCGAGCGTTTAATCAGAAACAAATGTTTACTTAATATTAGGCCAATCTTTTTCATTTTCATCGAAAAAAATAAACGGGTCTTCTTTGTACCCATAAATTTTCGCTTTCTTTTTCGGTGGTTTAAATAATCTGCCAGAATTTTCGTCACTTGTTTCGGTTGTAACTCCTAAATCAATACTTGATCCAGTTTCCCACGGAAATGTTTCAACGGTCTTCTTAATAACGGCAACAAAAAACCCGCCCGTGTCTTGCATATGCGGTAATATTCTCATACATCGCGGAAGATTTAGATCTTTAACATTTTCCGGTGGAAATAATGATTCTCTGATCTGAGATTTGTATTTCTCTTCCACTTCGTCTAAAGAATTCACGACAACCATCTCTCTAGTCATTACAGTCCAGTTTTCCAATCCATTTTTATACTTGAGTAATGGCAAAACATTGGATACGTCTACGATGTGAGCGCCACCCGAACACATGTTGATTAACGTTGCGATAACTGCTTCATCTTCGATTGGGTTCAGACTACACGTCGAATAAACCATAATTCCGTCTTTTTTTAGCATTTCTAGGCCACGCTTAGCGATTCGTAGCTGAATTCCGTGAAAATTGTTACCATTGGCGACATTCCATTTGGTCCATACATCATAATTCTTTCTAATAGTTCCATCGCCACTGCACGGAACATCGCACAGAATACGATCAAATTTAAGTACAACACGATTACCATTCTAATCAAAATTATTATTTTAAGTTTAAATTATTTCTAATTAGCTTACAGTATTAACAAAGAAAAACATAAATAATAATAATTCGAATTACTTGGTACTCGTAAAAGTTGGGCATATTTCCCGCGTCATGGTTGGTGATCACACAGCATGGACTGTGCAATCGTTTTGATTGATGGACTAACATATAACATCTTTTATTGTTAACATCATTGGCCACAACCACTCCATCGCATGTGGATGTCTTCTCCTCATTTGTGGAATGAAGCAATTCTATAATCTGAGCGGTCTTCGAACCTGGCGCTGCACACATGTCAAGCACTCTATGATGCGGCTCAACGTCCAAAAGCAATGGTGGAATCATACTCACAGCTTCTTGTCTGCTAATATAACCCTAGATTTTAAATTTATAATTAAATTTTGGCCTAAAATGATATCGTTCAATGAAAGAGGAAACATTCATTTGTTTAATTTCAACCCTCAAAAAGTCTGGGACACCCTGAATATAAAAATACTGTACAGTATAAAATTAAACAAATTCACAATACTTGTGATATGGGTCTTTAGTTAATTATAATTAAGCATTTACCGATTATTCGATAAATAATTGAAGCGAAAGCGCTTAGAGGTTAATTAACAACATATTCAAACCACCAAA
Source organism: Phthiracarus laevigatus (assembly GCA_034700185.1). Lineage (NCBI taxonomy): Eukaryota > Metazoa > Arthropoda > Arachnida > Sarcoptiformes > Phthiracaridae > Phthiracarus > Phthiracarus laevigatus. The sequence goes on along the minus strand of JAQIXJ010000076.1, from coordinate 54,270 downwards.
TAATCAATAGGATATGAGCCATTCTTAAAGATAACTAAGTACTCTGTACTTTGGTATGCAATTTCTAATTTCTAAATTCAAATTTGCTAAATAACGTTTGACTGAAGAAAAAACTTCGATAATTATGTTAAAATGTTGAAAACTTAAAACAAAGTGTTCGTAAAAATATACAATTAAAATTTGATTTACGCTTTCGGTTTCAGATATCAAAAAATTTTGAAGTCTTCGAAACGAATCGGATTTGCGAATCTCAACTCTGGACACATTTATCTGCCACCCAAGACTGTTGGGATACCACTCTATGCAACTAAGTGGACATAATTTCGGTTGATTATCCTCCGCATTACTGCTATCGGGCATCAATTCCTTAAAGTGTTTACTTTTAACGATAGTTCTGAGAGCAATGGCCTGATTCATGCAATAAGATGTGATGCGAAAAGCGGATGGAAGCGCTGTCACCAGAGTCGACATAAACAGCTGCCAATCACTGGCACTCACTATACTTTGAGCCTTATAGTATGCCTCGAAACTTTCGTTCTGTTTCACTATATTATTATATGTTCGATCGTCACAAACTGGATTTCCGTCTTTTAACTGCAATCAAAATTGTCATTCATTTTAAACTTAAATCATATTCATATTTTTACACTTACTTTTGCTTTATTTTTGGCGAATTTTTTCTTCCTGTTACCCATTAGTAGTTCGTGTGTTATAAATTAAATACAAATTAATTAATAAACGTATTGTTCAAAATTAAAGCTCATTTAAATTTTTTTGGATTAAACAAAATTTGAACACATGTTAACAAATGATGGTTTCAATGAATAACGTTAGATGGAAACACAACAATTAAACACACAAACATAACTTATTCGCTGTAATAAAACTGGTTTAGAAGCGAATTAACTCGTAAGTTTGATCTCGAAGTTTTCTAACTATAATTAGAGATTATTTCACGATTAAAAACGCATTGGTAATCCTGCAGAATCCATGAACTAATTTTTGTAAAAAAGTTGTTTTATATTTGTAAGTTCTAACAATATATTTGCTAACACATGAGCGCAAACGTTCTGCTAATTTAATTAAAAATTAAAGAAAATTAATTTTAAAAAGAATATTATCAAAAATATTACGCAGAGCACCCCTAATCATTTTTTAAAAAAAAAATTGAAAAATTTTAGTAAATTATAAACAGATACAGTATCAGTTCCTATAACATTTGAGGTAAACTATGCTATAAGCTTACAGTACTTAACTTACCAGTACTTGATGTGAATGCATGTTTAAGTTTGAATTTATTTACACTCGTCAGTGTGCGATTTTTATTGGTTTTAATTATTTCTAAAATTTGTGTTTTATTTAGTTCAACAAATATTTAACTAAGAATTTCATTTTATTATATTTTTACTTTTTTTCTCTTGTTATTCCATAAAATTTTTTATTTTTAAAGTTAAGATCTCCAATGAAACTCTTGCCAAAACTGATTGATTGACATTGAGAAAACTTAATATTAAACAACTTAGTAATAAGAAAAATCTAAGAAATTGATATCCTTATATGTTTTATTTTTGTCCGGCAATTTGCTTTACAAAATTTTGGGTTTACTTTTATTATACATGACGCATTGTTATCGCGTTATAGTTTAAATTGTACAGAAAATTAAGTTTTACTGTGACATTATGCATGCATACTTAGTTTAAAACTAAGAATTATAATAAATGGCTAACAATGCACTGTATAATAATAATAAAACCAAAATTTTTAACCTGTTTGTGTGATCCTCGAGTGATTTTGTTTGTAGTGACAAATTTTTTTCGGATTCTAATTTGGGAATAAAGTTTTTAAGATCTATACAAATTAAGATAAAAACTCGCTAAAAATTTAAATTTTTAAATTATTTAACTTAAATTATGGCTAGAAACAAATTATCATTGTTTTTTATTCTAATCTCAAAAAGCATGTCCCAGTATGGGTGTGGTCACAAATTTGACTCACAGACAAACAAATTATCAGGTTGAATGAAGTAAATCAAGAGGTTTTAAATTTTAACCTCACTCTACTCTCGACATTTTAGCCATCACCTAATTTTTTCCAAAATGTAAAAAATAGAAAATTGATGCTAAAACAGACTTTAGTTGCCTATAGTGATCCTAATAGAGCAGAACTAGTAAATAGTTATTTCACTGATATCTATAAGGATACATACCAAAAATAAGCATATTTTAAAAATTTTCTCAGCCACCAAAATTATTATTTGAAAAAATTTGACTCTTATGAATTAATCAATAAATTAATCATTCATTTGTTAAAATAAATTTTTTATAATATTAAAAATATTATAGAGCCGATTATTTATCAAATGTTACCATATTGATCATTTTCCCATACTTTCAAACTTACATTATACCAATCGGATTAACTACACTACTTTTATGCTTAACACGATTTTGATAATTTTTCTTCAACTTTACTTAATTCCTGGAAGGCTGAATAATTGTTTGACAAAATATAATTAAATTAATATTTTTAACGAAATCGTTCCCTATAATTACATATTCTTGTAAATTCCTAAAATGCTTTTATCTTGTGACGCTTCATTAATTACTATACGCCAACTATTATATTAGTAATTCGGTTTAAGTCACTTCAAAATAAGTCAAATACTGTAGTGTTTTTGTAAATGTTTTGATAGATTCGGTTTTTTATCGATTTCGCTTATGTGATCCAATAGATCACAAATCAACTTAGTGCTTATACTTAGTGACGATTTTCCCTGTGGTCTAAATCGCTAAAAACTTAAGAGAGATAAAGTTGATAAGTAGTTATTTTCGATCAAATAACCGAACATAAGCTTAAAGCTTTTAGCGTGTTTACGCTTTATAATGTTAGATAACATTCTACAATCACTTTTACTGTTTTTTGATAAGTCATAATATCGTGTATAATGTTTTCCTCTTGACATTTTTGCCAATGCGAGAGAGAGAGAGAGAGAGAGAGAGAGAGAGAGAGAGAGAGATGAATGGTGATATGATTCATTTGGATAAGTGATGCGGCAGTTGAGCATTTGAGCATCACGAGTGTGCAATTTAAACCAATCGTATCCAATAAAGAGAAATAAACGAGAGTTTTTGTTAAATGTGACATTCAAAGTGAAGCGAAACTATTGACGATGTTTTATGCTTTATTCACTATTTTTGAGTTTTATTGTTCGCTAACAAAAGTTTTAAACTCTTAAAAACTGCCATAAAGATATTCCTTTATTATTCTCCAGAATTTTTTCGCGTTCTTAAAAAAATGGCGCAGAAAATAAAATTTGCAATTTTTTATGTGGCAGCCCTATTCAAATAGATTTAGAATTTACAATTTATTTTATTATAGTGTAAATTTATCGTATAATTTAATATATGATATTGTTTAGTATAGTTGTCGTTTAGGGATTAGCTTTAGTGTGTATTAACTTTAACATGATTAAACAAAACATCTGTCAAAAATTAAAATAAATTCAATAATTAAAATTTAGCACTTTTTAATGTAAAAATCTATTTAATTTATTCTTTGCTATTTATTTACTGTAATTTATTTTTTTTTCAAATCGATAACCTATCTCTTCAAAAATATTTATAAAAATATTTGTTTAGTCTTTATTCACTTACTGAACAATGTTATTGCTCTAATGATGAAAATTGTAGATGATTTTGTGGTTGCGGTTCTATATATATTCTGTATATACCATTTTTGAATTATTAATTATTTAATGTGGAATATTTTTTATCTCATTATAGCTGACAATTCCTAAAGAAAAGCAGATTTTATATCTGGAATATAACTCTACAAATGTACAGTATAATTTAATGTTTAATTACTCACAAATTAAGTACTTGTGACTTATACTTAGGCAATTAATATTTAAATTTTCATTAGGTTGCTATTAAACCGTAATATTTTTCCTTAATTATAACTTGCTAGAAGCAAATGACACCAATGTTACGATTATAGCCTAAGTATTTAATACTTCCCAACTTTGCTTATTTGCATTAGTTAAGGAAATAAAATCTTAAATATTCCTATTTTTTGTAACTTTAAGCAAATAAGTTCTGAACTATTAGGTATATAATTTACTTTAAGAGTTAAATATTTATCCATTATAAATTTATTATACAAAGTTGGACAAAGTTAATCATTTGCCAAAAAATACGGTAACTACAGCTGTACTAAGCATCTCAAATAATTATTTATGTATATTGAATTCTTAATAAAACAGGGGTTATTACTGTTACAGTATCATGCAATTGTTTCTTGAGTTGAAATTGAGAAAATGCTGTTACAATAACATTTCTATTGTTAGTGATTTAAAAAGTAAACAAAAAATATTATTGTATTTTGTAATTATAACTAAATATTATTATACACATATAACTCTTGCAGAAAAACTTGTTTTATTACAAAATTATTTAAAAGTTGTTAATTTTTAAAAAAATAAAATATAATTTGAAATAATTTTTAAAATCTTATAATTTTAATTTAAAACTAGTTGAAACCCGCTTCGCGTGGTGGTAGCATTATTATGCCCGTATAACATATTAAATTGTTTTAAATAACGGTTATATAATTTTAATGTCTGTTATTTTATTTTATTGTTGCATTTCACACTTAACCTTTATAGCGCAATGCAATAATAGGTTAAAAGTGTTAGATATTGTTAGGTAACGTTCGTAAAAATAGCTAATTTGAATAATGTAGGAGAACGTGTGTGAGAGAGAGAGAGAGAGAGAGAGAGAGTGTGAGTGAGAGAGAGAGAGAGAGAGAGAGATCATTATTTTAATATATAATAAGGATAAAACAAGAAAGAAACTTTAATGTATACTTACGTTTATGGACGAAATATTTTTAAAACATAATGCAAAAGGTTAAATTTCTTTATTAATATAAAACTTAAACCAGATAAACGAATTAACGGACATAGTTATAAGTGGACTTGCTAACCGGCACCTATTTGTCATGCCACCGAAGGTCCAAGACAATTTTCTTAAGCCGAGTTCCGGTCTTAAAGTTAAAATATAGAGCTTGGACGGGCTTTAAAGAAAAATATTAGGCTGAATCGGGCCTAAAGTTTGAAGGATAAAAAATTTTATTAAACATATTGTTACGTAAACGAAGTTAATAACATTTAAAGAACTAAATCAAATTATATTATACATTAAAAAGAAAAGTTTATATCATGTAATTAAGCTAAATATAAAAGCGAAAACAAGTTTTATTTATCTGGCCGATTCGTGCCGGGCCTATGTTTTGTCGCATCGTTCATAGTCGGGCTTTAATTTTTTCAAAGTTACCGGACAGGGCAGAGCATCGATCTATCGGGCAGATGTCGGGCTACGTCCTAAAATTTTCTACATTTTCACAGTCTAGTTAAAAACATTAGCTCGACATTTTAGTCAAAAAGAGAGCTAAGAAGAAATAATGATAAAATTTATAATTAATTTACTAGAATTTCTACATTAATATTTCTGGTAAATCTAAAATTAAAATAGAATTACTAATTTTAAGAAATTAAAAAATAATTATATTAGTTAATTCAATTAAATTTATATACAGTATATTTAGAATAAACATTAATCAGTAATAAAAAATAAATTGATATGAAAACTTTAAGCGCATTACAGTTGCTGTCACATTAAATTCAGTGAGAATTTAGTTTATTTGAAAAGTGGCTGTTTTATCATTGATATTGATATAAATTCGATTTGACGTAAGATGTGTGGCGTGATTGTAATGTTTTGCATACAACATATACTGTATACAGAAAACAGATAACTTGTTTGAGTGCAACGCAAACTCTATTACAGTTTAGAGTGTTATGTATTGATCTGATGAGTTAAACATTTATGAAATTTATTGGATAAATCATTGCCACATCTAAACTGTACGGTAACATCTTAGATCTAACATAATTCCGGTGTATTGGGATGCGGATAAATCTGTCATGTTTTGAGTGCATTTACGATCAATGGAATTAGATTTGGACTGATTTGCGGTAACCATAAAGAGCTTTAGACTGTTAGACTGGTTGAGTGCATGCATGTATGAGACCTCCTGTAAGAGTGTTAAGCGAGGCAATCAGACTCTGAATCGCAGTAAAGTAGTATTGGATGAGAGTATTGGAGCATTACTAGCATTACTAGCATTGAAGATAAACTAAAGCAAACCAAACCAAACCTAAAACCAAACACAGAACCGCATATAAGCTTAGAACAGTGGAGTACGCGTCAAGTTTGATATAAAATGAACAGAACGAGCAGAAAATTAAGTGATGGCAGAGTAAGGAAATAACGGCAAAATAAATGACTTTAGCAGAGAAAAAGCGCTTTTGGGAAAGTGGAGGAAGAAAAGAGTGGTAGCGCCAAATGAAAGCTGAAAGCAGCGCTCACTAAAGCAAAAAGAGAGTAACTTAAGCGCTACACAAAATAAATTGGCTCTATTTTATGCATTGAGCCATAAAGTGAGAGAGCAAAGCTCTTAATCACTTCTCGCCACTCATTCTTAATGCTAGACCAACATTATTGCCATAATGCCGGCTCATAAAAAATTGACGACATCCCCCATTAAGTCAGCGATTGCTTCGCTACTTCACACATTACTGCATTCTCAAAACTGTACGATAACTGCACTGTACGCAACTTTTTTTATGCAGAGCTACCCATCTTACTAATTGATCAAAAACTATTATGACTTGTTTTCTAAATATTTGTATAAAAAATTGTTAACTTTAAATAAATTTACAGTCAGTAATGAAAAGGAAACTGTCTAACAAGTAAAAAGGGGAATGAGAATGAGTGCTACGATGAGATGTGCTGCGATGTGCTATAACTGTGCTCTCATGTGCTGCGATGTGATGCTGCGTTCGATCGATATCTTCTTTACTATTGTGTACAATATTAATACAGTACTGTACAGTTACTGTAGTATTATCAGTACTGGTATAGGTTTAGTATAGGCGTACACTTTACTCCATTTGGTTGTAATAGCGATTCGATTAAGTTAACGTTCGCATTCGCATAAATATTCCATTCACTTACATCAGTTAGATCATCATCACATTTACTCATATATGTCAACAAATATGATTGGAATTGCGGTGTTTCGCCTTTCATCACCAATGTTTACACTTGAATACTCTCGCATTTCAGCGATGCTATCATTTTTGCTACTTTTTTCATTGGAGCGGCAGTGAGAAAAACGAGTGCATAACTGAGTGGATAGGGATAGAGATCAAGATTACGGTACGATATAATGATGATGCACATTATGCTTGCAAATGAATCGCTATTATTCAACGCGAACTACTTAACTGCTCAACTGGCAGTCACTTTACAGTCACAAATCTTATCCTTTCAGTAAATGTTGCGTAACAGTAATGCGATCTTAAAAGAAAATGCGAGTTCATATATCTATATAATATGCTGGCATGTTTTGGGCACAAATATGAGGGGAACACCAGAGTATGAAAGGGGGATGAGATGATATAAGAGCAAATGTCGTCGCTCACAATTGTCTAGAATGGCATCTCTTTTGGGGCTTATAAGAGAAATATTATCTGAATGAATTGTCGAGATGAAAGGGAGACGATCGTCATGATCATCATTGCTATCAACGCTTTCATTCGAGAGCAAAATGAAACTGTTTTTCACTAACATTATAAAAGATTTTTACTGATTGAAAGATGATGTAGTGATGCAGAGATGTTTGCTTTATTTGATCGTCACAAGTCATATAAGCGATTCAGTATAGCATTATTGGCCCAATCCTTTTCAAATCAAAATTTTAGTTATGGCTATCCTTTACGGATGTTATTGAAATGTATTATCAAATGCATCACTAGTCATAACTTGATAAATTTATTTATTTACCACAAAGAAACGCGCTAATGTAGCATTGATTGATGGCAATACCGAATAATATGCGTTACAGTATGTGCCAGTATTGCCGCAAATTTTTTTAGAGATAAACAGAGAAAAGAATTTTGCTTTTCGTCAAATAAAGAAAACGAAACATACTTGAATGTAGAATAGGAAAATGGAGACATGAATGGCTACTGTTTTGATTTACGTTGCGATTTTGGGGTTTTGGGTGGTCCTAAAATTGTCGCCCATTCTCTTGCAAATCAGAGATTTGTAAACCTAACTGATTTTTCAATTTTTTCTATTGTGTCCCTCAATCTCAGAAGTGGGGATCAATTGGAAATGGACCAAACATAAAGTGCTGCATTGATCCCTCAATGACTTTTTTCTGATTGTTATTATTTGCTACTCTGATTCCAAGTTTATTTAAGCTTGAATAAGAGTGAGGCAAAATAATAATCACGATTTTAAAAGCAGAGATTAGTTGAGGGCAATATTATTATTGTTGTTATTACTGACTTTGGGTTTGGTCTTCTTCACACGTCCCATACAGTAAAGTATCATCGATACTGCGTGTGTGTGAGGCAAAGGGATTTGTTAGCGATTATGGCCCGATTTTCGACAAAGAAAGTCAAGGGTCATAAGAGGATTACCGATTTGCTCTTTATCTTTATTGCATTTAAATGCTAAACTTGATACGACACGCCTCGAAACTTTATATATTACATTTTTCTCAAGTAAATGCAAACTTTTTTTAAGACATTTATATATTTAAAGTCTACACAGAAAAGCTTTACTCACACAATTCCAGCCTTAGTCATGGAAAAATATTAGCACATACTCTTCAGCAATATTATAATCTAATAAATTAAAAGTTTATTTTTCCAAGCGTTAAATTTTACGATATAAAGCGAAAAAATTACATTTTTACTATTTAATAAACTAAGTAATTATCGAACTGAATCCTAAAGGAACTAAACATTTTAGAGGCAAACATGTGATAACCAGACTCATTAAAAATAATTGTATTCTGGTCCCAATTTGTTTGTGCACAAAATTTTCGTCTATTATTTTTTAATTGTTTTACCTGATATCATATTTACAGTAAATATAAAAGTTTTAAATATATAATTTTTAAAACTAACATATTTTGTAACATATTTAGTTTGTAATCGATTACAAACAATATTATTGGTAAAATTTAATAAAGTCCACTGTAATTACAAAATTGTTTAGTAACTTTTGAAGCATTTATAATTAATTGGCAAAATGATCCCGAAATAAAAATAAGCCCAAGTAGTAAATAAATTTCCCGATTGTTGATCTCTAGTATTGACAGAAGTGTTGCACTGAGAAAGCGAATCTCCAGCGAGAATTTACATAATTACTAACTGCCTTTCCCGACATAGTTAATTGCGGCGATGCCATTCACAAATTATATAATTTATGCAAATGCCACTAAAGATAAACATGTACTTCACTCTAAGAGCTAATAGTGAAAAATTAGTGATGAGATTGCACTCGTATATACGTATATCAACGGGTAATTAGAAATGCATCGCTAAGCACATGATGGTCATTGAATAGGATTTTATATAAATATTATATTTTATGCCCACTATTTTACTCATTTTCCAAAACTGTTTCATAAAAGAATAAAATTTCAAAAACCAAAAGATTTAAAACAAAAAAAAATTAAAATGTGAAGCGCGGCGTAAAATGTATTAAATGCTTTTGATATTAATAATGCTTAATAAATTCGGTGAATATAAAAGTTATGTTATTCATATAAAACAATAAAATAAAGGCTGGCATTATTTTTGCGTTATTAGATAACGAATAAAACAAAACACTTTTAAAATAATAGACAAAAATTACAATGAATTTAATTTAAACCGCATAAAAGCACACATACACTCATGAATACGTCTAAAAAGACCTAATAATGTGGCGACGATGAGATGGTTTTAATAGAAAATTTAAAAGAAACAAATACTTAATTGAATTTGAATGAATAAAAATAAATTTTAGCATTTCTGGGAATGGCATTGTTTACCATTGTTTGGGCGAACGCGATATTATATTTCTATGGGTCGGTAGAAAAGTTTTGCGCATATAATAATTTAGCTGGCATTTAGTGATTTACTGAATTGAATTGAACAATAATACGTTTAAATAGTTGTAGTGATCATAATGCGTTACGTTCAGTGCGGAATAGCATTTATAGCCAGCAATCTTTTCCACACACAATAGACGAACGCACGATTCTCTTTATCACAGGAAATCATTTGAAACGATGCTGTGTTGCCGTAGTAATGATGCTCTCTATCTCTCTCACTCTTCATCGTCTGCGATATTCTCGTTTATGTAATGCATGGCACACATCCTCTTTACTTTTGGTCATCGACTTGAAAGCCAGTTTTTCCCATTTTCCGTTTTGGTAATACGAGCGCAATGTTAAAGCATTGACATTTTTCCCATTTTCTTCCGCAGAGCAGTTACAACTCAAACCGCCGGATAACAACCAACTTTACGCCGGATATTTATGAGATCACTTCACTAATTCAATGGCTATGCATTTGGACTTTCGTTTACGCTTAAATGATTACAGTATGCTTTTGTGTGTGATGTGTATGCGTGTGATCTAATATTGTAACCATTACCATATTAATACCATTATTTCATTTTTTAAACAACTATTTTTCGCTATTCAGTCCATTGCATTATTTATTATATTTAAGATGTAAATCTATTGCGTTTAAACTTAATTACTTTATCAACAATCTTTATTTCTGGAACTTTCATTTTGGTTTTTTGTTAATAGTCATGCAAACCATTAATTTTGTTTTGATTTCACCGAATCGAATCGGCTTTCAAGTCGAATCAAAATAATTTTTATTAAAAAGAATGAAACTTAACTAATTTAAATGCATAAATAGTATACAAAGCAACAGTAATTCTTTGTGATCATCCATAGTGGTTGAAATTATGATTTTTTTTATATTTGTTGCAAAAAATGAATAGATTTTTGAGGTTATTAGTTTAAATTTAACATCAATTTAGCAATAAAACTTAAGAATTTATTTTGTTTTTAACGGGGTTTAATTTATTTTAAAATTGATTATAATAAAAAGTTAATTATTTAATGATAAGTAATCACTCCTAATATCGAATATTACATTCTGCGTTTCAAAATAAGTTTATACCTTTTGTAAATTTTGTCATTCCATTTATTTCATTCAAGAATAAAAATATTTTAACAATTTAAATTAAAATTATATTCAAAGTCAAACGAGAAAGATTTATTTCAATAACAATAAAAAATTCTTAAATAATCTCTAATAATTGATTATCTGATGTCAAATAAAATTTAAAAACAATCGTTTATTATAAATATGATTTTGATTTAGTTTATTTTTAAAAATTGTTAAAGTATTTTTTAATGAGAACTTTATAAATTCATGATGACTTGAAACATTAATATATTTCCTTTGATAATTTATGCTTTCGTACTTTCTTAGATTTATTTATAATAAACATTAATTATATTAAAAAAAATTACTTAAAATCGATAAAATCATTTATCTCATAAAATTAACCTTTTACATTTAAGAATTGTATTGGTAAGAATACAATTTAAAAATAATCAATATTATTAATAATCTAATATTTTTAAAAAATATTTGCTAACCTTATTTATAACAAGAACGACACATTCATAGAGAGCTCACTTTTTCATAGGTTAATGCATAGTGATATCACAAATATACAAGCTTCTAAGCCAAGACTGCAAAATGCCAATTCCCTTTCTTAATATAAGAAATCTGAAAAATCCTTTAATTAATATAAGACTGCGATGTAACGGACGGACGGACATGGTCAAATCTATAAGCTCGACTTTTATATAAAAAAGTGAGCTAAAAAATGTAATTAAGCTTATTAAGTAAGAAATCAACTTGCAATACTTGCGAAAACAATTGCACTCTTATTAATTTTATCATACAGTATTGAATATTCTTTTAATAATTTTTTATTTTGCAATTCGCTTATTTTGAAATTTCAAGGATGTGTTAATTTTTTTGAATTTCAAATTAAGGTGAAAAATGATCTTTTTAAATCAAAAAGTCATTTAAACTAAGCTAAATGTGAATGTTTAAATCAGTTATAATTCACTCAAAATTATTAGTCAAGTATTGAATAGAACGTAAATTATAACAATGATGGAAAATCAATTTAGATTTTAAAGTGATAAAGAATTCAGTATAATGTAAAAATTGCATGTATTCATTTTCAAATTAGAGCATTAAGAAGTTCTAGAAAAAAATTCAATTAAGTTAAATATTATTTAAAATCTAGATTTAATTAAATTTTTTTTGGAAAAAGTATCCAACTAATTTGTTTTTAGCTAACCAATAAAAATCAAGGCATTGAAATAAATCTGGTCAAAGTAATTGGCTGTTTAACTTTATTTTAAATTTCCGAAATAAAATATATATTAATTTGCGTTTGGTATTTACATAATAAACTTTAAAAGTAAATAATAAGAGCTATTTTTCTTGTTATTCGCTTAGCATCGAACGAAGTCATTTTTCATTCGATCTAACGAGTCAGTTGCAGCCGTTCGCCTATTCATCAATGATGGCAAACAAAACCGCATTTTCTCATTTAACTTATTCAATGATAATTTTTAAACTGCAACCTGACTTATTCCTCATGAAAACCGTATCGCGTTTGAATAAAACGGGACCAATTAAACAGTCACTTATGAATAAAAATTACTCTTAGCCATGCGATACGAATATTTGATACGTAAAAAAAGACATTTTTCTCGAAAACTTAAAAACCAAACGTCAAAAAGCCTTAATATTGATATTCAATTTAATTTATTTTGTTTTTGAAGCCGGAATTAATATTTAATGTTTGTAAAAATTATAACTAACGACTTGTGCGTTTAACACGATATATGACTTTTTGCTCAATACAATTGCTCGCATTGTCAGACACAATCGATTTAACCAATAATAAAACAATTTCTTTCTCAACAAAAATTATTGTTTATTATTATTAATAGAAAATAAGTTATAGTATATTTTCAGTTATCGTTTCGGGCATATAATGTATTATAAAAAAATAAAATATCTATTATGTCAAAATTCACAATGAAAGAAAAATTAATTTAAAGTAGGAGTAGGACGTACTGCTGCTTATTCAGTGTAAAGAGGTTTTTCTTTTATGCGTTTAACTCAATAAAAAATATTAAATTGAAAATTATATAACCACTACTAGATTGGTATTCAATTATTTATCTTTTTTTGGAATAATAAAGGATCATTATATTTTAAGAGTTTTCTCGCGTTTTACGCAATTACTTTTAATTTTGCAAATAAAAGAGTTATATTTAGTCGATATTTCTGATACGTGAATGCTCTTTCAACTTTTTAATGCCTGCGTTACCCAAGTAATTGCATATTTATATTACAGTTACTAAAATAATAACGGACGGACGTTTACCAAAACGATAAGCGAGACATTGTGAAAACGAAAGTGAACTAAAAAGTTGAGTGCGAGATAAATAGTTATTGGAAGCTATTGTACATATAAAAGTATTAACAATATATATTCAGATTATTATCCATTTGAATGCAGTTATGAGGCAATGTATTGATTTAAGCAAAGTTATAGCTGAGTTGGAATGAATGCAATCTATTATAGTTAAACATTAACACAATCTAATTCATACATTAGCGCGTCATTATAATGTTGGCCGAACGTGGAAACTTAACAGGTGCTGATTAGAGAAAATGGTAGGCAAAGTCATGCATTGACTAATACATAATACTGCCTCAAATAGCAAAGTTACATATGTGTAAATGATCTATTTAGTGAAAATGACTGAAAGCATGCCTAATTTTGCGCTATTGTCACTTTTAATGCAAAATGAGAGTGAATGATGGAAGAGAGAGAGAGAGAGAGAGAGCGCGCACAAATAAGTAACTGCTACTATACTAAAGCTACTAAAGCACATACAGATCAGCACACATACACATAACACATCACACATAACCACATTTCGAGGCGCAATGAATTTTCAATGAAGCAGCAGTTGTGTGTTAAGAGTAACACAAACCTTCTATTATGTGCATGTATAAACCGAAACACAATTGCCTTTATTGTATTCGCGTATTTTGTGTCGTCCCCTCCACTCAACTTCACTACTCAACTGAACAATTGGGAAAAAAAGCCTTTCTGTGTGCTTTTTCTAAGCTATGCTTATGCTTTGCCAATATTCCAACTTATATATATATACACACAACTCAACTGAGCGTTTTCGGTGGCACTTCACTATTTTTTAATAAAAAAGCTTTGTATTGAGTAAGTTGTGTCGAAAAAACTCATTGTATAAAACTGGAGAGAGAAAGAGAGATACAGTCAATTTTTTATTTCGGTCTGTCATACCATTTTTAAACCTCAAAAGTGAGCGCAATATTGACTGCTTTCCTGTCAGTGACGAGTGTTGTGCCGAAAAGCCATTATTCTATAGAATGCATTAAATTTTAAAGAATTTCAATAAAATAACACGAATTCACTTAAACTTATATATACATCAATTTTTTGACACTAAATTATACAGATTTTGACGCGTTGTGTGTTTCAAAGATTCCCATTACTGCCAACTTAATTCAGCGCTCAAATCAATTCAATGTATAGGAAAACTTTGTCCAAAACAGTCATCGATTTATTTATGATGTACTATACTATAAGCGAATCGCATTCGCGAAATCACTTCAATTTCAAGTAATAAATAAATTTAACTCTAAGTTTTCAACTCATAATTTTCTTTTATTAAAAATATTATTTATAGTTTTACTTAGTTTTGATTGATTTTTAAACTTAGTAAAATTTATTTCTAAACAATTTATTGTCAGCAAACAACAGATAAAAATCTAATTTAAAATTCATGAGGATATAGAGGATAATATTTTTTTAGAGGTTTACAGATTTAAGTTTAAGAATAATAGTTGGAGTATCAGTCAAAAAACTTCCCTCGAAACACAAAAAGTTTTTTCTCGCAAGTGACCAATAATTATAGTACGAAAACTGAAAAAACACATTTTCTCATAGATTTGAAAGTTAGTTAATTTAACAGCAATCGGCAGTCCATTGTCGGATTCACATAGTGTTGAGTTCACTTTTTATTCACAATTCCCATAAATATCACACTATTTACTTCAATTGAAGTAGAATAAGCAAAAGAGAGTACCATTTAAGGTCATAGTAAAAGGAGCTTAACTTCTGTAACAGTTTCTCATATTTTTTGTCACTCGCTTTCCCATAATCCTCTCTCTTTGGTCTTCTATTTTCTAAACCATAGCGTCTTGAAAAAAACTCATCATATCAGTCATGAGATACACCTCGAGGCGAGAAAGGAAGTAAGCCATTAAACATTTGCTGATAAGAACTGCTTTTTTTAAAGCAATGGTCTTTATATTTTTTTTTGTGGTGGAGGTGGTAGACCGCTGTCGGTCAGAGAAACATAGGGGAATGAGGCTTCAAATTGAAGCTTCTCACTGGAGACAGTAAATAATAGCTTTTATACATATAACTAAACTTAAAGCAACTCGTTTTTTTGATCATTTATTACCTGTATTATCAACAATTTGCTACAGTTTTTTGTGATATCGTGATATGGCGCCATTACCAGCCATCAACATTTTTTACACTATTATTATATTTATTATAACACCACTGCTTTGATAGTCTATAAATACGGAGACACTTTTTCGGAAAAAAGGAAATAATATTTGCCTAAATTGAATTTATATTTTGAATTAATTTCGGTTACTATTTGTGTGGCCTTTTAAGACTATCATCATTTATTTTTCGTACACCGTTTTTTCCTAATGCGGTTCGGGTATTAGCCGTTCAGTTCTAATATTTCAGGCTAAAAAAATCTAATGCAAATATACATTAAATTCGTTCACATTTGCACAATAAAAGACTATCTTAAAGCATATCTATAATATAAAAAAGTATGGTATCGTCCCCGCTATTACGCTATTAGATATAAAGTGTCCCTTAATAGAAAGTAGAGGTAATTGCATGCTACTTTGAAAACTCGCAATTGTGAATAGCTTACGAGAATTGAGCACATACTGCATTTGGAAAACTCAATTGTCTAAATGGGATTATCGTCGGCGCTAACATTGTATTGAGAGTCATTGAAGCGTTGATCCTTTTGCCAAATCTGTCCCCTATTATGCAGATAACGCATACACTGCTCTAACATTAATGCAAATTACTCCATTAGTACACCATTACAACATTAGTGGGCGAATAACACACATGTGGTGCAGTGGTGTGCTGTTAGTGGTGTAGTGTCAGATTGACCAATACATCTCTATTGATCAGATGCTTACCATCACCGCATCAACACATCTTCGCTAATATCAGTATCATATAATTTAAATGGACGTTCAACGCAAGCTAATGGTCACATCCATTGCTCTCATGTTTCATTTCCCTTATATTTTTTGCTTAAAGTTACTTCATTTGTTTGTTTGTCTTCGACAGCAATTCAAGTTCAGTGAAGCGTTTATTTTGTGGCATCTACTTATTAGGCCATACACAGGCACTCAATACAATACATTCTTTTTGCCTAACCATTAAAAGTTAAGGGAGTTTCTTCTCTTCCTGTATAAATATCTGTACATTTCTGCGCTGTTGTCTATTTAATGTTGTGGTCTAATTTCAGTACAATTATTGGTGTGACAATTACTAGTTAGATTTTCAAACCAAAAATCATTAATTATTTTACGCAATTAGGAGTTAATCTGAATCTAAAGCAAAACAACTGCACTGCGAAAAAAATTCGCGTCGCAATACAATACAAAGAGCTTTATCTTAATTTAATTTAATTTAAAGCATTATTTCTCTGAAATTAGTCAAACGCTAACAAACAAAATACAATGCAAATGCGCATAAAAAAGTCCACATTACTGTTCCATTAGATAAGCTCTAAACAATTACTATTTTTAGCTTTTATTATTGCAAACACTATTTAAATTTAGTTGTCATTAATTCCAGCAGAAGAACGTAAAATGAGAGAAAAAAACTTTAAATTAATTATAATACAAACAAAAAACTTGCAATGATTTATATTGCACTGGCTCTGTGTGTGCAGAATGAAAAGTGACATAAACTCAATGTTGTGCAAAATTTACTCTAACAAAAAATACATAGAATAGAAAAGAAAACTTCAGTTGGCTATAATTTTATATATAGAGTGTATATATGCTGTTTAATTCTGTGTAATAAATCTAAAATTAGTTTTTTGGCCGCATTGTGTTTAGTTTTATAGTTGATTGTCTTGTAGCTGAGTTAACAGAATGACAGCGAATTTAGCTTTAAATTGGCTGCTATTCTCTCATCCTGTGTATTGAGTATGACAATACGTTTAGTTGGAGGACGATTCGAGCAGTAAGCTTACCACAGGAAACCGAATGAGGACCACACCTTTAACTATAAACACTGCCGGAAAAGAGCGTTGTTTAAGGTAATTGCTTGTTGGCACGAGATTACAACTCAGTTATATATGCCTCAAATTACAATATACGCAATTAATAGAAGAAATTTTTATTTTTATTTTTTTCTCCAACACACAGAATCGGGCATATCTCACGCTACGCTGTTCACCGCTAAAATGAGAACCCCCTTCCAGACGCTATTCTTATCAAATGATGGTTTACCTGTTTTGTATGCCATTATTTAATGGCAGTTTAAAATTATATAACATTTTAAATAATGGCCTGTTATTTGTGTTTTGATAAATATTTTATTGTCATTACCATAATAGTGTACTCTAATAAGAGGCAATAGAAAAAGTGCTTTCAATAAAAATATAGCTTTAGGCAATTAAATTTGAGAGAGCGGTAACGCACATATGAATGCTAATAAGTGGGAGTTTACCAAAATTCATTGGCAAAACAGTGGCATTATGTAAAATCGCTACTTTTTCTTAATGTTATGTAATTTAACGTAATTTGCAGTTAATATAATTATAATAAAGCCGTAATTTTTTTCGACTTCCTTAAATGAGAATGCAATTTACTAAAAGTCACACCAATTTTTTTTATATAAAAATGGGGGAAAGAATTTGTGCTAATTAACACTTAGCCATACAATCATTAGAGATTACTTGATTACTTATTTTCTTAACTTCACTTTCCATATAATGATACCAATTAGCGGTAGTGAGACTCACTTTTATGCAGTTAGAAACTTCATTAACTCTCCCATTGCCGGCATTAGACTCACTCAACTTTCTCATTAACAGTTGCGTCGCCTAATCATATACAGTAATATAACTCGCAAACTTTACCCAAATAAAACTCTAGTATGTATTTGATTATTGGGTACGCCTGTAAAGCGATAATAATCATTAGAAAACTTAATTTGATATGCGATAATGTTTGTTTGCCTGCAAATAAGTTTTATAGAAGTAAACACAAGCCATGACCTAACAATTGAGTGTTTCATTTGAAGTTTGCATTTACTGTCATTAACTTACTTAAGATCACAATTAAGAGTACGAAGAAGAAAAGCTTTGATGAAGATATATCGCATTTTTTTCATTAGAAAACGCGCAAACATTATATATTGTCTTATACGCTGTCATTAGGAACAAGTTTTTTATTAAGACATAATTTTAAAAACAAAAAACAATGCGCTGCTATAGTATAACTCTATATAAGCTTAATTTTACGCAATTAATTTGATTTAAAATTACAACCTAAGTTAATAATTTTCTATTTTTAACCAGTTTACCACGAAAAGACAGATAAAGTTTTTACATGGTTTTAAGTATGAAATTATTAGATGAAAGCCAGGATTGAAGTGTTCGGCAAAGTATTGGATTTTGAGCCTTAAAAACGTTGAAACGTTAAAACATCGATCCCAGGAAAAAGACCAATTTTAATACTTTTTGATTTTTCAACAAATATAGCACACTTTTCTGAACTCGAAAAGAATTTTATGCAGTATACATAAAATCATACAAATGGCTCTAATGACAAATCTTAAGTGAAAAGGCAACTTGTAATTCGAAATACTACTGCTTGATCTTCAATAGAGCAAATGAAATTGATGTCATTTAGACTTGTTTAAAAATAAATAATTATGTGTTAAGTTCTTGATTTATTGATACTTTGCTAAATTACTTATTTGTGTTTTACAAGTCTTCTAAAGTTTTCAAATGAATTATAAACGCAATGAAACACAATTAAATAAAT
Organism: Phthiracarus laevigatus; assembly: GCA_034700185.1. Classification (NCBI taxonomy): domain Eukaryota; kingdom Metazoa; phylum Arthropoda; class Arachnida; order Sarcoptiformes; family Phthiracaridae; genus Phthiracarus; species Phthiracarus laevigatus. The sequence continues at coordinate 35,084 of JAQIXJ010000076.1, read as the reverse complement.
ATCTTCTTTGTAAATTAATAAATCGTTAGCATGATTTTAACTTTATTAGTAAAACTTTTAAATTAACTATAATTCTTGGTTTTCATTAACAAAATTTAGTTATACGTACTGTATAACAAAATTTAAAGAAAATATTTGTCAGCTAATATTCAAGTAAGAATGAATTGTGCAGAAATTTAGTTATCCAAGAAAAATTTTAAACACATAGAATTTTAAAGTGCTAAAGATGTAGCTTAAGATGCAGTTTAATTCTATTTAATATAAATAATTTTTTTAAATACCATATCCACAGTAATGCAACTCATTTTTTACTAGCCTGAATTAAGTTTTAGTAGTTATGGTAATCTGATAACAAAGGATAAAATGTTCAATTATTGTTCAATTATTATCAATTTGATAAAATTGATAACTTACTAAAATCTGGAATCTAAATTCTTTTTTATTTTCTAATTAGTTTATAAAATTGCTCGTCGATGACTACGAAACTTACAAACCATTTACGCCAACTAAAAGTAAATAAACTTTCAAAACAGTGATAAAGTGAGATAGTTTTAAATAGCAAAGTCAGATATTATGACCATATCGATCTTGTTTTAAATACATAATTACCATATTACTTGAATATAGAGCCTCAAATTAGATTAAACCTTTAGTCAATTAACGTTAAATTGAACAGAATTATTGGAATATTAAAACCTTTATACTTATGAATTAAACATTTAAACTCTCCGTTACGATCTAATTAAAATGTGCAATTTATTGCACGTTTCAAAAGGAAACAATAATTATTAATTTTTTATGATTTTTAATTGGGGAACCATAAAAGTTTATCTTAAACGCATAAATATGTGGCTGAATGATTAATTGAGGATCTATAAAGCATTCTGTTTTTTCTTTTTAATTAATCAATAAAAATATAATTTTGTTTTTCTTTTAATATTGATAGAAATCGTAACGGTAACAGTTTATTTAATTTTTTAAAATTCTTTTAGTTTTAAGTTTTATAGGTACAAATTTTTTATTTATTTTAAGACATCTTTCACATTTCATTTAAGTTTTTATTTTTCTACCTCATGTCAAACTCAATGTCTTTTTCACCTTTTAACGTACACTTAATCAATCATTCATATCGAACTTAACATAATTAAAACAATTGACATAATTAATCACACAATATATTGCAATATAATGCATAAACTTCATTGTAATTAAAATGTTATTTTGAACACTCCGAACTGTTATTACTACTCGCAGATAAAAAAATTTTATTATAACTAAATACGATTTTTTTAAAATCAATGAGAGAATAGTAGGCAAACTATTCGAAATTAAACTTAAATTAGCTCAACATAAATTTTAATTTTTTAACTTAAATGGGGAAAAAGTTACGGAATTGCGCATAATTTTAAGTGGAATAATTTAAATTCGAGTATATTATGGAGGTTATGCCATTATGCGCTCTCTTTTATATACGATTCATGCAGATCGTGACATTTAAATTTCTTAATTTTTTTAAGGAAAATCTGAAATCAATAAAATTAATAAATTGTACCATTTATACGAACAAAATGTCATATCGATATTTAAATACTAGCTTTATGAAATAAATTTTTAATAATAATTAATTTTAGTATAATCTTCGTCTAATTTTAGATTTTTGAATAATTTATTAGATAACTGTAGGAAATATATAACTAATTTTTTCAACTTTAGATTTCATAAGTTTCGTAAGCATAAACTAGAGGCCAAAAATGGAAAGATGAAGGGAACCGAATTACACGAAAAACAAGAGAGATTCGAACATCCCAAAAATTTTCATAGAACACAGCATAATTTTCATAAAATTTTTATATATTTTAATTTAATTTTTTGTATAATTTTTGGCAACATATCAGGAAAATAATTTCTAATTATTTATCTAGTGTGAAAATGTAGCAGTTTATACATTTTAACTTTGAATTTTGATGTTAAAACTTTAGTTTGCGTGAATTCTGTGAAGGAATATGTGAATAGCTTATTTTACAAATGCGAGAATAAATGATTTTATCTTTAGAAATAGGAACAACTTTGGATCTCTAGTGCAAATTTGAATAACTTATATAGTGTTATTATATGAATGTTTTAATCCCATTCGAGACATTAGAATGAAATTAAATAACTATAATTCTTATGATATTTTTATAATACGGAAGAATTCGGTAGAATCACTAATGTTATAACTTGAATATATTTATAACGGAATATAAATGTTTATTTTGAACTAATTTGTTCTGATTTTAATCCGAAATTTACAAAATTACTCCATATTTCCATTAGTTCAATGAAGACAGAATATTATTAATTTTACTTTGAATGATTAATTGCTTAATTTATTTAACAACTTTTATAATAATAATTAAAGAATAAATTTTCGATTCTTTTGTCAGTTTTTCTATAATATATTAATTTATGATTAATTCATCTGTAGTCTTTCGAAAAATGACGTTCAAACCCCTAATACTGGACTAAAAGTTTTTAGCTTTTCTTATTTTTTCAAAAAAAATTAACATACAAAATATTCCGTAAACTGAGTAAAAAAAATTCAAAATTCTTTCATTTAAATGCTTTTACTGTAAGATATAACATTATATTCTTTTGTTTTTCGCATTTGTAACAAATACATTGAAAGCATTTCACTTTTTTCTGTTGAAAAGAGCAAAACTCCGAAAACACGGTGAATAATAGTGGGTACACAATAAATATTAAACCATAAAACAACATAACTTAAAGCGCATTGTGTTTTTATAGTTAATAACGTGCATCACTGAGGATGTATGAAATCAAATTTCACATCAGACCATACAAACTGCACAATTAAATCATTACGGTGTAACATAGCAAATATAAAAATCTTTATTATTTTTTTCTGATACCATATTTTTTTCTTCTTTTCATAATAATTAAAAAGTTTTCTATCAAAGAATATCTCCTTTTTATTTTTAAAAAATAGTTCCTACAATTTTTTTTATTATTATTGAAATGATATGTAATTGTTTTTCGGTGAAAATAAAATCAAACTCAGGTTACAAATGCTTTTCACGGTATAATTTGAATACATTTTATTATAATTCATCGCTTTTAGAAAATTGTATATACAATTTAAATATACAGCAAAAGAATTAATAATAATATAATAATAATAAAAGTTATTTTGCCCGCAATATGAATGGGACGCATCTCCACCCACTTTCACCCTTGTATTTCATTTACATTATTATAAGCACATAAAAGTGCACTTAATATGTCATAATTGGTAAAAATTATTCTATTATAAAAAGCACAGCTACTAAACTAAAAGAGAGATTTAGTGAGCGAGCGGAGAGAGAGAGAGAGAGAGAGAGAGAGAGAGAGAGAGAGAGAGAGAGGGGAAGGGAGAGAGAGATTGTTGCGTATAACAATGCAATTATATTTCGATGCGATTTGATTGGTTGCATTTGGAAGTGGTAGGTTAGCACAGTGAATGACGGACTCCACCTCTGCATGAGATGGTAATACTTTACCACAGCTACTGTATCACACTATCACACGCTCTTGAACTCAACTCATTTGGTTTTATTGTTTGCCGGTTAGTGGAAGTGCCACTACAACAAAGCTGATTTTGTCTTCGTGCGCATGTTGTGAATTCTGTGTTGAATTATATTCTATTATTTTACCCCCGTTTTACTCTTCACTTGATATCGAAGAAATTATAGACCTATAGATCTTTATTAGACAAATTGTTGTCCAATGATAACCTGCTTGTAAAGATTTAACTTTTGATAAACTTTAATATTAGTGATAAACTAACTACAAATATCTCCTTTTTCAAAAAAGTTTTTGATAAAGTTTCGCAATAAAAGTTTTTTAATACAATTGTTATTTAGTGTTCGACCATAAATAAATCTGTTTTATTATTAAACTACGATGAAATACTTGTAATTTGATAATAAGTGGTTGTGCAGTGATTGTTTTAATTAAAGCAATACATGAAAGTTAGAAATGACGGTCGATCTCTCACCTGAACAGCGAAGAGGTTCTCATTATCCATCATTTATAATAATGCCATCATCTCAGCAGCAATCAAATGATAACCACAATACGCATAGTGACGAGGAGTCTTCTTCGATCACAAACGATGAACAGTCAGAACGCGTACCACAAGAGCGAAAGCGGTCGCGTTCGGCGGACTCTGATATCGGTGAACCCCATAATCATCACAATTCTTCATCGTTTTTAATTAAAGATATATTGAAAGACGCCGCAAATCAGGCTCAAACTAACCATCACTTGCAGCAATTGCAAGGCGCGTCACAATCGATAGCTAACAATAATCAATTGCTAACAACACCTTTTCCACAAGACTTATCGCTGCGATCGACGGCAGCAATACTATCAGCGCATCAACACCACCAATCACTAACGCATCCAGCATTTGGATTATTCGGTGGTGGACCAAGTGCTTTGTCTCAATCTCGTTCCGATCATCCTCTGTTGGGGCGTATGAGCGGTGCTGTCAGCGATCACGACGATCACGATATCGATGCCGATGACGCTGATGAAGATATTTGCTCATCGGATGGAGATGACGATCGGAATTGTAGCGATAGCGCTAAAAGCAATTCAAGCAGTAAGTGTTGAAACACCAAAGTGTTTAAATTTCAATAGTTTTTTAGATTAATGCGTGTATAATTAATTGTCCGTATAAAAAGGAAAACGTATATTACTACGCAATCACTTGAATAATTGTGTTATAAATTAGCGGCAATCATAATAATCATATGTTTTTATTGCCGTTTCCCACAAATAATCATTTATCATTAGCCACAAATAAATACATATGCGTAAAATTATTAATATTGATGTTAGTATTAAAATCTAAACAATTCGCAGCCAATTAATATGCAATTATAGCGATGCGTTCAATCGCGTTATTGGCCTCAAATGTCGGACTCGTTAGAGCGCGAACGAACCTAATTTCCCTCTCATCCACCGATAAATATTGATCTGACAGATAATTTATATACAGTAAAAAGTCATTTTCGCCTTAACCGCCAGTGGTTTCGTTTGTTTGTGTTAACACCAACAACGCACCTGAATAGCGTATGATAGTATGCGATCAGTATGGTATAATATAGCACTGTACGCAAATGTTGATTACTTGCGCTGGGACTGGGACTTCATCACTAATTTTACAGGAATGAACGGCAATAAAACCATTTGAAATCGATTTTGTTAGAATCGCCTTAATTATTTTACGACTCTCTCTTTGAATGCGAAAGTTTTTCATATTGCTTTGGCATAACTAGGCATTACTACCTACACGTTAGCTTTAACTTTTAAATCTTCCACTTATAACTAGTATTGTTAATTACTGGTGTGAGACTTGTCGGAAAGAATTATCGCTATTCGGCACGCGTTTGTAAAGAATACCATAATATTCCCTAAAGATTGCTATTACTATTGTGACGTTTATTGTAATAAGTTAGGTGTACACCAGTTTTCTATAAATTATAGGTAAAACATCCATAAATCATTTAATTTTATAGCATACTGTTATAAATAGATTTGTTATCTGTTACTGTTGATTCACATTTTTGGTTGCATTTCTTACTGTATAACCTTATCCTATAAGATAGAAGTCATTTATTTTAACTTTGTTTATTTTATAGTATTAATAAAAATTTATCGCTACCTCTAAATATGGGAAAAACTGTTCGCAAACAAGCGTACCCTTAATTACCCTAATAATTAGTTAATTTATCAGCTAATCAAATATCTATCTATATATTCAAAAGACTATTCTCTCATCAATTATTTTTAGGTAAACTTTATTTTTATTATAAAAATATTATTGTTACCGAGAATATCGTATTAATAACAATAACTGCTTGTCAGATATAATAAGACCTGACAGCTAAAAATGATTGCAAATGTTTGGTAATCTATTTTTGCTTATTTTGCCCATAAAATTGCATAATAGTTAATGCTATGATCAGATGTATGTATGCGAGCAAATAGAGCAAACTGATCAAATAACCAGTTAACTGATAATAATAAGAGTTAGCGCAAACTATTTACATAGTCTTGTATGTTTTCAATTGTGTTAACTCCTAATATTGTAACGCTTAAAAGGTAATCATAAAAAACTGCAATGAGAGCCTATTTGCGCACTATTTTTCAAACGCATTAAACAATTTGACTCAATTGTGTGTAAAATTTTTACATAATATTTGTATGCTAGCGTTCACTTAAGCGTATATTATTTACCATTACCTATAGGTTGTAATAATACCTCCACAACCAACTCAAATCGAATCGTTCCTGAATTAAAAATGCAAAAGAAACAGAGAAAAGCGAGAACTGCTTTCACTGATCACCAGCTACAGGTAACTTAAACACATTTATGATAATCAAAAGTTTTTCTACAAAACTAACTACCTCTACATATTTGCACTTAAAAAACAAATATTACATAAAAAAGTACATATAAATTATTTAATATAATTTCATATTTTTTAAGAAACAAAAAAAAGATTTTTTTGCTAAAAAAATAAAAGAAACTAAAATAATTTTGTTTTTATGATGAAATAATTAATTGATACGTAGAAGGAAAAATGAATATTTTAATTTTGAAATATTATAAAAAACATATAAATGCAAAAACCGCACGTTTTATGAAAATTAGTTGTTATAAATGATTCTGTGACAAAAAAATGATAATTATTACAGAATGATAGATTAGGAAAATGTGGCATAAATCAATCGAACTAATTATTATTCTGAATCGACAATTCTCTAGTTAAACATTTATTTTTAGTTTCACTATTTTGCGCAGTTTAAAATATAACAAAGGGAAGGTATAATTATTAAATTAAATAAACAAATTTCTTAAATTGATAAGCGATTTCTTTATAGCTCGACAATTTCGTGCGTTTGCATATTTAAAATATTTTATAAGGTTACACTCCGGCAATTAACTTTTTGACCAGTTTTTTATGTAATGTTTGTATTGTTCACTTTTATATACTACTTATAAATCGGTGCTTAGTTATATTAACATATAAGTTGTGTCATATACGCTAATAATAATTATAGGCTTTCTATAATTGTGTTTAACACGCATTTCAAACGCCTTTTAAATATGTTAATTAACTTATAATCGAAAATTGTATTATGATTTCCTAATATTGTTTTAAATTAGGGGGAATTAATGAAATTGTTCAAAAATTAATTTCCTATTGAGGTCTCTCTTTATTAATTATTTAATTAAAAAGTTTTGAAAAAAAGTTTTCCTCTAATCTTAGCAATTTAGACATTTCTATCAATTAATCATATTCTATTAGCTTTAGATTAACCATTATTGACCCAAATTTCGATTATTTAAAATTTTTTAATTTAATTATTATAAATTATAATATTTTATCCGATTAATAGACTCTGGAGAAAAGTTTCGAGAGGCAGAAGTATTTAAGCGTTCAGGACAGAATGGAATTAGCGGCCAAATTAAATTTGACTGACACTCAAGTTAAGACTTGGTATCAAAATCGAAGGCAAGTGAAGTTATCAAACGTTATCATGATTTTCTATTTTATTTTGATTATTACTATTATCTCTATTTTTTCTATTACTTTTCTTTATTGAAACGCGTTTTTCTTTCGAAAAAACATTGAATGAGAGAATTGAATGAGTCCTTCACTTAAATTAAAATAATAGTTTACTTTCTATTAGTGATGATAAATAAATGGAGTGAGTTTTGCTTTGGTTGTAGACAATTGAGTGTTTGGGGTGAGTCTTAGTCTTACGTATAAGTTATACAAAAATCGATGCATTTTGCTCTTTTCTAGTTATTATTTCAAATTAACAACTAAAAAGTTAGCGAAGCAAAATGCTATGAAGCGTAAAACATTTCATTCAGTATTAACATTAGAGAAATATTTTCACTTATGATAATAGTAATAAGCGTTCTCTTAATGTGTTTTGTGGGAGCAATTATGTAAAAACCTTGAATTAGTTGAATCTTTTTTATTATAACAAATAATTCAACCGTAAAACATTTCATTGAATGTGTCAACAAGTGAATTAGATCATTGAATGGGAACCACTTTTGGTCTGAAATGGCGCCTATTCAGCCAAAAGGGCCTTTTCTCATAGAGAGATACAGATTGAGAGAGAATCCAGTACTGAACTACTTTGATGTACGTAACAAACATTTTCCTTCAATTGTTACCCAACTGTCTTTCAACGCACACAAAAAAGTAATGAGATGTAATCATCTAATTCTGCGATGGGTTCCATCAACAGATATCCATATATTGTAATAGTTAATCACTAAAGCAATTATGTTTCGACAACTTATTTATCTCTTTATTGGCCCATTATTCTAATATAAATCACTTTTTTCTCTATTCAACTATTCCTGTCTAAATCATTATTAACTAATAATCATTTTTCAAACCCATTAAATTTTTCTGCATTTGTTGCGACAAAAAACACTTCTATGGAGTAATTTTTGAAATCCAGAAAACCATTTGATTAGTGCGTAGGTTTTCGTAGACGACGGCAACAAACCTTTATTGCATTTCTTCGCACTCGCTTTTTTTCATTCAACTTTTTTTAAAAAAAGAATTCGCTTTACTAACTGATAACTAAAGTAACATTTCTATGAAGTAAAAAAACGTTTACTTAAGGCATTAGAGTACTTAAGACTTAAAACTTGCGATGAAACTGATTAGGAAACTTGTTCAAGAATTAAAGCCAATTAAGTTGATGACAAATATCAGTCTATCAGTAATAAGCGTAAAATTTTTTGTTTCTTTAACTGATTTATTTAATTTATTAATACCTTTCTACACATTATCGTTTGTTTAAGTAATATTATAGAAGTGATATTTTTTATTTGCTTCTTTTTTTGAAATTTATTTTTGACTGAATAAAATTACGGCGTATTAGTGATTATTTTATTTTTTGAAAAAACGATGTTTGGTATTTAATTACAGAACTAAATGGAAGCGTCAAACAGCAGTTGGTCTTGAATTGTTAGCCGAAGCTGGCAATTACGCTGCTGTGCAGAGAATGCTACAAACATCGCCATATTGGTTAAGTCAATATGGCAATCCGGCGACATTAGCGGCACCACCGCAAGCAGCGGCAGCAGCACATCCTTTTGATCTCTATTACCGTCAAGCAGCTGCTGTGTTACAGAAGCCAACAGCGGCTCCGCTCTATCCAACACCAAATCGATTCAATCCATTGTATTTAAGTTCTCTGTCGAGTTTGGCCACATCGCAGCAGCAATTAATGGTCAACTCATCGGCATCATCAGCAGCTACACCGCCATCACCGCATCAACAATACATGAATTCTTCATCGCCCCAACAGTAGACACAGACATCTCTGTTCGAAATCAATCAACAAAAAAAAGTTAATTTACTAATTCATTAGTCATGTGTATTAAAGCTGATTATTAAAAAAAGCTATTTGAGCCGTAAATAGGCTTCGCTTAAATAATTTGTCGATGCTTATCATTAAGTTTTTATAAATATATTAAATTCATTCTCACCCTTGAATATGGATATTATTTATACGGTTTTTCTCCGTAGTAATAATAATAAGAGAACAGCGCCAGTAAATACATTTCATATACCTATGTATAGCTCTAGCTTTCCATTTGTCATTTTGCACATGACTACTCATCGTTATAAACGGAAACATTACCATTTTCTTAATTTTAAATTGTTGCAATTAGACAGTTGCATATAAAGGACATTAAAAAAGAGTCACCTGTTTTTTGTATACCATTGTAAACACTGCTAAACTTTTTTTTTACGGAACTATTATTATTAATAACTTCAATAAATTTTTGTTTTTATGTTTCGCTATTTAAAATAATCCCGACATCATTATCACTTTTATTGCTTAGCGTTAAATATTGCCTTTTGTTTGTCGCTTTTTCGTGCAAACGCTGCTTATTTAAAAACTTTTATCACAATTAGAGAAACCATTAAGACTAAAAGTAACAATTTTTGTGTTAGCATCAGAAAAAGGTTTTGTCTTTGTTCTCAATTCGAAAAGCGCAACGCAACTGATTTTTTTTATTGTTTTTCCTAAATTTTCTCATATGTCAGAATAAACATTTCGTGTGAGATAATTTATTTCGCATTCTGTAGTCAAACTATACAACAACTACTGCAATACTAATTTTATACTTCAATGGATCAGACATAACAATGCGTTTGTTTTTGCGAGCGAGAGAACAGTCATATTATAATAATATGGGGATGAGACTGTGAGGTGATTGCGTGCACATTTTTTTCCTTTTCAAGTAATGAGTCTCATCCTGAACTAAACGATACTATCAAACTGAAATTGAGTGAAACAATGCCAATGTATATGTTACAGGTTTCGGGAAAAGTGAACCGATAAATACGAGTCTATAGAAAATTGCATGTTTTGATATCTGTTATTGTAGCTCTTTCTCCGAATTACACCCCCGTTTTTCTAATCTTAGAAAGCAAATGTCTACAAATAACTATTCTTTACTGTGTATCGCGTAATAAATTGTTCATTTGTTTCTCGCGATTTAATAATTATAGAACGATTAATTGGAAATTTTTATTATTTCTAACGAACTATGAATTAGTAACTCAATTATTTCTATCAATGCTAAAAATTACTTTTTCAAAATTTCTTTTCTTTTTTATTTGATGAGAAAATTTTCTATTATAAAGTTTCTAATTAAAGGCAAAATAGATATAAAAGAAAGCAAAAATAATTATGAAAAAAAAACGAAACATTGGGCACTTAACAATAGCTTTGCGCACACAAAAACTCGGCACAAAAAAATTAATCAAATTTAGCGTTAGTTTAGGGGCGTTTGGCTGACCCTTTCCCACCGAAAGCAATCAACAATGAAAAATAGAAAATATAGAGAACGGAGTAGTTTTGCGAGTGATGCGCAAAAATGTGAATAGAAGTTTAAGACAGATTGCATTAAGTATATGTGTCTATAGAGTGCACAGAAAATGTAATTTAGTATGAAAACAGTAGCATTTGAGTTGGATAGCGAAAAACGTTGACCTGTAACTCCTCTGTGGCCTCTTTCTACTCCATCTTTTCTCATCCATTCACAATTCACAATTCTGAGCGTCACAACAAATTATATTTTTTATTGAAAAAAATTGCGGATAATTTCATATTTTGCTTTTAGTAGCGATAGATATAAGTGTTGCCTGAGATGTGCAAGAATGAGTAAAGGCAGAGGCAATTTCACAAAAATAATAATTTTTGAGCGGCAATTTTCAGCCATGCATGCACTAAAGATAGAGAAAAAAAAACGTTAGAGAAATGTTAAGGTGACAAATCTTAAAGATGAGACTCAATTACAGTAGCGATGCCGAAATGATACCTTTATATGACAGATCAAAATTGGATTTCGTGCAGCAAAAGTTCACCGGTAAATGTACTCTTCGTAGCGTTTGTAATGCACTGATTTACACTTACTCTACGGTCTCGCCTGCCTTTTGGTCGCAAAAAGGTGATAATTTAAAGGAATAGATAACTATTAGGTACTGGACTGATATTGAAAATCGTGGGAAAGTGATTTGATTGTAGGTTTTGTAGGCCGACTAAGAGCACGCTTTTGCTGGAGTAGGGGTTTTGCTTGTATGCACCACTATCTCCAACTATTTCAAAATAATAGTTTGTCCCTTTAAAGTGAGTCACTTCTAAACTGATGGGGTGGGCATTCAAAATATGCATCGCGTATCACTTCCAGCACTTAAACATTATTTCAATATTTCAAAAATGTAACAAAACTATAGATCTATAACTGGAAGCTCAATGAATTCATTCATACAACTTTATATTTTTTCAAAAATAATTTTACGAAAACCTGTTTTCATTGAATTTAATGCGAACACAAGAAAAAAATCATTATTGATAATTGCGCTCTAAAGGCAATTTAACCTTAATTAATATAATTTAATTAAATATAAAATACGTTTTTCTTATGTAATTTATTGACATAATTCGAGCTAATGCTACACTTTTTTCCATTATTATCCAAATAAAACTTTCCATTAGAAAAAAAGTTAAATGCGACTAAAAGTGCTATTAAGCGTAAATAAAAGTGTGAAAATAAATGCCATTACCATTTTTATTATTCAAGTCAACGTCCACTGTGAGAGTATAATATTTGATTATAAGTTTAAGAAAAAAAGTTAGGAATAATGTTATTAAAATTATATTACGACTAACTTTTTAATATAATATTTTTTCCCTTAACGTTGATTAAGTTTTCGCAGTCATGAAAAATATACTTTTAGCGCTAAAAAATAAATTGTGATCATTGGAAAATTATTATTAAATTTACTATTTTTAAAGCAATTCACGTGAGAATATAAAGTATATTTTATTATCCAAAAAGTTTTCACACACACATACACTACATCGCACTTCAATATTGATATTAGATATGAGATTTGAACTTAAAAAACTAAATAAATTAAATTAGAAAAAAGTGTACACTCAAAGTAAACAACTTGCATAATATAGGCAAACAAACTTCGATAATCAGAAAAAAATTCTTCATCAAAAAAAGTCATCATCTAAGAAACAAACACTAACAGGAAATAACAAGAATATTTGCCGATAAGAGTCCCCAACATAAGGACAAAATAGGGAAAACAGTAGATTGGCGAATATTTAGGGTCAGTTGATTAGCAATTAAGATATAGCATTATTAACTGCATGGCATATCATGGCATTGTTTTGCACAGTTGCATGTTGTCATTGGGATTTGCTGGGATCTGATAGACAATTATACGAATAAGGTTCCTGTGAAGTTCCTATGCATTGCATGACTAATTTTGCTTTGTTTTTTGCAATCCCACGCCAACGCTGCTACTCTGCGGCAATAGCTGCTCCTGTACTTAATTTCCGTCTAAAGAACTATATATTCATTATCACTGAAAATGCAGAAGAAGATGGACTATAAACAGAAAAGCAGATAAACTATAATAGCCATCACGTATCTTAAATGGTTTTTAAAATGACAGTTTAATGTAATCACTTTAATATTTTAAACTTTAAACATAAATCTAATATCATATGCTCTGTAGCATTATAAATAACATTTAGCTTTAATTTACATACTTTAACTAGAAATTACATAGTACTCTGCACTATACACTATAAATGGTACAGTAATGTACAGTAAGCTTATGTATTGAATGATTAGTAAAACAATCTGGTAATCTTCTTATTCCAAACCAACCGATCTTTTATAGATTATTTCCAATTCTAAACAATTATAATTAATTTGGAACAAATTTTTTGTAAAACACTTTGCAATTTGTTTTTCGTTAAAGTTTTAATAGATAAACAGTTTGATGTCTATATTTTGCGGACCAATTACGACATAAAATACAAATACTCGTAAGACAGTGAGCTCTAAAAATATTTAAAGGAAAATGAGATAAAATCTAAGAAACTGAAAGGTCAAAACTAGAAAACGAAATAAAGAATAGGCAAACGTAAAAATTGTTGGGGTTTGAAAGGTGCACAATAAGTTTAGTGTTGTCGCCACTACTAAACCAGTAAAGTGTGTATAATAGTAGTATACTTTAAAAGTCTTCATCGTTTTCCCACCTGTTGTGCAGTGCACTCGCATACGAAACGACGCAAAAATAAAAACGATGGGCGATGCAAATCACATAATTAACAAATAAAGATATATCTAATCTAAGACTTTTTGAACAATTTCCTTGGCCCGCAGGCAAAAACCATTTAGCGAAACGCAAGTTAGCACAACGATTAGTGCAGCACTAAGAGGAGGAGTGAGGGATGAAAGTGACTGCGAGTGAAAGAACGGGAGAGACACTCACTCACACACAAACACACACATACGTATTCGTACTGTAAAAAACGCATTCAGACATTTATTTATTAAAACCATAGTTTGTATTCTTATTTAATGTTTGAGAAGGAAACACATGTAGCTGAGCATAGCCGTAGTGAAACACAATAGATGTGAGATACACTCAATTGCCATTAATGATGATTGTTTTAAAGGGAAACAGTTTCACAGTTTCATGAGTTTGCAAATGATATGATTTTTTAGATTGCATTACATATTTTAACTTTTTTTTATTATACTGTATAAATACCAGAATAATGTAGAGTGAATGCTTTAAACATACATCAAATAGCATTAGAGATTAATAACATCGCAGGTACATCATAGCGAGAGGGATGTGTTTATATTCGGGACAGAAGAAGATAGACATTTATTAGTGTTGCGATGCAGACAAACACAGTGTTTGGAAAGTTTGTATCCATTCACGCTTTAAATTATAAAGTTTGCTGCATCGCAATTATAATAGTAAGGCTCACGCAAACATCGGCGCCAATTTAGATCAAATAAGTGACACGTTTATTAAAGCTCTCTATTCTTTTGGTCTCATTTGGTACCTTTTAGAAAAACGATTGCTTCTTAAGTTTTCTTTTTCATTCGCTGTTTTTTGTTTAGCCGTCAATTGAGCGAAGGTCAAAACAGCGTAAAACTGGCATTTTTTATGTATATATTTAATGTCGTAAATGTTTTTTTTGTGATTTTTTCAAAAAGTATAACCTTCAAAATAAATGCAAATTGATACGTTGGGAAATTGGAATACAGTATTTTAAGAAATATTTTTACTTATTATATTGCACTTTTAAATAAAAATGGTTTAATAAGAAAATGTTTACAAACTGCCGCTAAATTAGCCCATTCATCCTAAAATATTTCCAATATTCTAGGCAGATGAAAACCACCTCCAAAAACATTCGTAAAAGTTTTTAGGCATATTAAGCCTGTCAGGCCACTTGTTTTATTTAGCCTAACTCTAAGCCTTGATCTTGTAACAAGTTTCTGTTTAGTAATTGACAATTGCCTTTATGTTAAGGAGCAATTATTATTTGTACTTTACAAAACAGCTTTCCAAGGCTGTAAACTAATAATTGGCGCTACTTATTATTATAACGAAACACCCTTCCATGTATACTTTGATGAGACTCTAATAGAGACCCAAACATGTTAGTAATTGGAGTCCCTTTCTCTACTTGGATAAAATTCCATTTAGTCTAATCCTCACAGGTAGATGTATTTTTTCTGCTCCGCAAATACCAAAATATACATTAATCGCATAAATGTTTCAAAGTTTAATAGAATGACATAATCTAATTTTTCATTAAACTATTAATTATAAATATGAATGGTTTACATTAAAATTTAAAATGATACAAATATAATTAAAATAAATGAAAAATTTTATAGATACTGTAATTGGAAAAATCGGTTGAAAACTTATTCAAATAAGTGATAATTTTTAAATTGTTAGTTATACTGGAATCACTTGCATACCCTAAAATTTTTAGGTTATTCCTATTCCCTACTAATGCCGCTTGTGATTAATCCCATCTCTTATTCGGGACCCATTATGGGACTCTACTCTATAGTATTATATTTTTGAGAAAGAAAGAGACTGATGATTCTTAAAATGTCTCTAAATAGTGCACATTGAAGACCCACACCTTATAATAGATTGAGAAGCATTTCAATCATAATGCAATTCAGAATCTGTTTATTCCCTTTTCTCTTTGGCTATAAGCGGCTTATTATACGTATAGCCGTAATGGCACCAGATATTTGGCTCTATTACAATAATATGAAATAATTTTGTTTCCTTCACACGCATCTGACACCAACTATGATCGACAACAATAAATTACTATTTACAATAACATTTACACGCAACAATCAAATTGCAAGTAATACACTAGTAATACACTCGCGAATGCATGCAATCAAAAAAATTCACTGCGGTTTCCATTGTGGACTGCATTCTCCACCATATAAAGCATATATACTCATAACTCTTAACTGAAGATTGAAGCAACAGTTACTTTTGTTTGCCAAAACAATAAATAAATCACTATTTAAAGAATAGCGATTGTTATTCGGCACTATTCCTATTAATGTTCCAATTATCGCTTTGTTTCCAACAAAATTTAATAATCATTTTCCAAATATTCGGAACAATTTTTTTCCCTCATTTTCCCCTAATTATACAGTAAACATAACTTTATTTTATGGATAATAAACATCGAATATGTGATTGATCTTTAGAAATTGATGTTTTTATACGTATCGATACCTGTTTTTACGAAACTAATTTCATAGATTATTTCAATGATAAAAGTTCCCGCAAATTAAACAAAAATGTGTCGAAATGGAACTAAATATAAACTATTGCTTTCATTTCACATACGAATGTTAAGGGAAGCGTAAAAATGAAGTTTGATGTTTGGCCATCCATGACTCTGAGGCTCTTTTGACTTCATCTATATATACCATTCCACTTCTCTCTACATATATTTATATACTTTTTTACGGCAAAAATATTATTTGCAAATTCATCTATACATTTATATTGTGTACAGTATATTATATGCAATAAATAACACGCACGAAATATCCCCCTTTTGCGCATTTTGCTCATCCATGGCAAAGACAATTATAGTTTTTTTCGCGAAATGTTTTTTCCATCCCTACCACCGATTCCTCCCCCTAAACCGGAATCAGAGAGTGCGAGAGAATAGAAACTTCAATTGTAAGCCGAATGCTACCGATTTGTCCACTGATCTATTCGGTTAATAATTGGCAAAACATTCTCTCTTTCTCTCTCTCTCTCTCTCTTTCTCGCTCGAGGTCTTGTCTAGTCAGTCAAAAAATGGTCTGATATGTCAGGGATAGCGAAAAAAGTTTACTTAATAGCTTTCGCTTTTTCAAAATAGAAGAGAAATTTTCTCAAGAATAGTATTAGTTTTCAACACGCAAACTCTCCGGGCATTAATTATGATTATTATTATATTTGCCTATTTTTATGATGTTATGACAAACAGTTTCTTTTAGAGAGAAAAAATGATTGAATTCATAAATATAATGAATACTTTTGAGCGATAATAATCCGAAAACATAACAATTAAATGAAATGCAAAGTTATGTGTTATAGTTATAAAAGTTAAGGAAAGCAATCATTTTGCTATCTTCTGTACGCGAGCACTCATTTGTGAAATTAGTAATTGCGAAGATTTCTCTTATATATTTTTTTTGCAGACATCTGAAGAAAAAATGGGAACAATGAAATCGCACAAACTTTTTTGTTAAGCGTCCGTGACTGAGATCAAAATTATTTATTAAAACGTGAATCAAAAAACGTATGAAATAAAAACGAAAATATATTGAAGAAAAGCGAGAGAAAGAAAGAGACAAAAATGATCTAAAATTAAATTATGAGTTTTAAAAGAAATAAGACGACTGAACACTGTATTTTCTGGTAACAGCTGTAATGTATGTAATGTTACAATTGTGAAACGATTACTCCGTATTTCGCATAAAAGAGAATTGAAAATTATTTTTGATTTAACTTATTCTTATTTCGTACGTTCGTATATATAAATTTTAGAGAGTAATGGATGTTATTTATTGAAATACGAGAAAATTGACTTTTTTTATATGATGCGTCACATTTGAGTGCGTTTCAATTGTAGTATAGTTTTTCGCATATTTCGTTTGCGCGCAACAAACAAAATATAGAAAAAAAACCTTTAAACTTCAAAACCATTCACTCTAATTGTTTTTGATTAATTTAATTTATATCATTTAATAATTAATCAAAAAAAATTGTTTTCCTTCTCACCGTAAGAACGATATCGTGAAAGCTTTGCTGACAAACCTAAAACTTTTAACGCGAAACGTAAATTGTTAAACTACAGTATAAGTGAAACTCTCTATTTAATGGAAACCGTAATTTATAACTTTTTATTAAGATTAATTTTCATTCATAAAATAATTGTGTGCTTTGGGAAAAGTGAAAACACACGCAGGTGTGGACTCATTAATTTTAAGATTTTATTTACTGCAAGACAGCAATTACACAAACTTTTTTCGCTCACTCACTCTCACAATGCACAGGTAGAAGAGAAAGTATTTATTTTTTTTTGATGGTAAACTTTTTATGAAGAACCCCTCGCTGTGATTCGAGTGTTATCACTCCCTAATAGCATTAAATGCAAACCATTTAACATTAAATACAGTAGTATTAGGATGAATAGATTATGTAACATTAACAATGAGATGAAATTATAAACAATTTTTTCGAAATTAAAGTTACCCTCATCTCTTGCTGTCTGCTAAACATTGTCTCAGCTATAATCTGCATTTAGCACTCCATAAAACATTAGATGACATTCAAACCTGCAATTTAGTTTTACTGCAGCTAATATTGCTTTATTACTTTGGTTGGCTGTTCGGTCTAATTACGAGTTTGCAGAAGTCAGTCCTCTTTTAAAACTTTTCTAAATATAAGTTATAGATCTCGGTCTCCCCAACCGCTCAATACAGTAACTGCCGGTTCTTTCTTTTGTGAAACTCTTCATTTGCCAGCTGTCGCGGACTAACATAGTAAAGCGAAATAAGTGTTTTAGTGTTAAATGCAGTAGTAATCGATGCTCACGCCCGACTTATTTTGAGGTTTAAAGAGGAGGAAACCAAACTTTAAGAAGTGATCAATTAAGTCACTTTTGAAAGTCGATTAAAGTCAAAACTTATAACTATAAACAAAAAAATGAATCCCCAATTTTATAACTAATAGTTGTTAAACTGTTGCCGCAAAAAAGTGATTATCACTATATTTTGTCCAATCAGATGCTTTGTTTCGCGAATTATCGTTTTCGCCAAATTTACTGTTAAAATAATCATTTAACAATAAATAATATGATTGATTATAATTGATTCTCGTTATAATCGAATGTATGAAAACAATTTACATAATCTATCGCATTAGCATCAATAATAGAGATATATTAGTATAATGTATTGTCAATTATACTATAATACATTTGCTTAAAGTTATTTTTATGGCACTATAATGGTAAAATTATAACCGAGTACAGTGTAAGCTTGCTTATTGCTAACTTTTCATTTAGTGTTTGATTTGATGACAATGCGTCAAAAAGTTAATTCTAATGTATTACTACGAATTACGTGAATTAGCGGATACTTTAACAAAATATTTATTGAAAACTAAGGAAACTAAATTTAAACTTAGTAATTATCCGACTATTCTAAGTGTTTTATAAGAATATTAACTACATTGGATAAAAAAGATTTTGGGGCGCGAATTGAGCGATAGCTCACTGAATGCTATATGAAAAGCAATTAAAAGTTGTCAAGAAAATGAGGATAGAAAAGGAATTCGGTGTTAAGCAGACCAGCGTTCTATTAATTTATTTGATATCATTTACATTGAATTTGAGTTGATTAACTTATATTCGTGTTTAATATATATTTATTACATAGAATTATGGAGACAACCTCAATATGATAACATTGAGATAGATTAGCATGAATGACACCATCAAGTTTCGATAATTCAACTATTTTTGTATTCCATTAAATAACGCATAGTTATTAATACATCTATGATAAAAAAAACATTTTTTTCATTTGAATATTATAAATATTTAATCACGCTTTTTATCAAATAAAATAATTATACGTATATATCAAATTCATTAACTATTTAATAACACATGTCGATTTCACGTTGGATACTAAACGTTGATATTTTTATAATCATTAGCTAAATGCGTTTAACGATATGATAGTTGATAAAATTAATGTTATCCACACCACACAACCTCCAGTCAACAGGCTGTACATGTCACCAATCGCTTTTAATACTAAGTATTTACATACTAGGCTTCTAATCGAAATCATTAGCGCATTCAAAATAAACAATTTGAAAAAAATTGATCAGAAATGCGCTGTGCCTTTGTTTGCAAAGTTAAGGATAATTTCTTAGAATAAGCTATAGAGTATTTCTTATAAATTGTTAACCAGTGAGTGATTGTTATAAACGTGTGCACTCAAAGTTTAGATTACCCCTCAAATAAGAGCCTCATCTCAAGCAAGACTCTAAAGCAAAAGTCATAATAAATAGTGATATTATTGTAAGATGTTTCGACTCACACCAAACACTCAGAATCGAGTAAATAGTTTGGACATGCTATCCATGGAATCACTAAAAGAAAAATTAACTAAATGTAAATTTAAATATGCATATCATAACTTTGAATTTTGTTTTGTAATTTCGAAAACCCCGAGATGTTCTAACGATATATGCCAATGCACTTTTGGTAATTTTATTTTCCAAAACAGAAGTTTTGGCGATATGAACATTTTCGTAAACACAAATCATAGAAATTATATATACATTATATGTTGCATACGTAAAATCTCTAAATACACTGTTTTACTGCTATAATAATTACACAGTATTATGACTAAATGTTCGCCAATTTATGTCTGCGCATAAAATTTCGATGTCTAAACGAACGACGAAGAAAAAAAGAGAATTTTCTTAAATAATTATAATGCGTTCAACTTTTAAGCATATAATTAGAATGATAGCCTGAATGCGAAATTTAAGCGAAAATGCTTAGTAGCAAAATAATCTGATAATGCGTAATACATGCTATGTATACAAGTGAGCCATTACTTAAATCTTGTTATTTCATTAAGTGAAAAGATAAGTTAGATTCGCTCAATAGATACAATAGGCCGAGGCTTTTTATAATTTAATGCTAAATACTTTTATGACTATGTATTTAAAAAGTAAACTTTTAAGTTTCACAGTTTTTAGGCTTCGCGTTCTTACCTATGCAAGAATTTGTCGCTTAAAGGCAACATCTGTAGCCTTGAACTTCATTTAAATTTTTTCAACCAAGTAAACCAAAAATTCGAATTTAAAAATGAGTATAAAATTTTTATCCGCGATATGAATTTTTAAAATATTTAGCATTGAAGAGTGATATAGTATTTTGTATTACAGTATTTGTGTTTGAATAAATGAATCGCATAAAACCATGATTCGTGAAGAGATTAAGGGTAAATTAATTAATGTAACAAATGACTGGCATAGATGTTTCATTTAGCCTTTTAAGTAGTTTTAGAATTATGCAAAATTTATTGCTTCCATTAGTTTTCCAATTTCTCACAATTAGTGAATTCTCACTCTATATGTAAGTTTACATACATAGTTTTAATAGATAATAAATCTCATTAATTAAGCATATCCATTACTCGATCCATTTATTAGCAAAACTTACGGTAAAAAGTCTAAATCTACGTTCAATTAATAATTACAGCATTTTGTTTTTTTAAACGTATTTACAGTAATATTTATTTCATTTTAAAACCTTTTTTAAAATACTTACCATTGTTTGCTTTGTTACTAAAATATTCTGTACAGTGTTACAGTATTAGATAGGTTTACCATAATCACAATAAAGACATCATTCATTTTGTACATAAAAACTAAAATGTTATGCTTGTTTAATTAATCACACGTTATTTTCGGGAAAAAAAGTGGAAAACTTTATAAAAGATTAGTATAATTAAAATATAATTAGAATGAATATAATTCGTTGGTGATTGTAAAAAATTTAGTAATTCGTTTGTGTATTGTATAAATTATACCCGTATTTTAATTATATAAAGCTTAAACATGAATAGATTGGTGCAATTTTGGGTAATTATACGTGTCTTAAAGTAAGATGGATTAAACTTGTTTTTATGGAATACTAAACTCATTTCAACATATATTTAATTTAATCTCAAATGATTGTGATTACTGTTTCAAATTGGAAGATAAAATAAATTGAAATTTTAACCACGAAAAAAGATAACTTTTTTTTACTTTAAACCTCAATGTAAAAACTATTTAATATATTTGACTTAATAATTTTTTTCAATAGAAAAACGATTTTTAAATTAGAAAACTAATTTGTGCCAATAGATTCAATAGTAAATAAGATAATTGCGCGAAGATATATAGTCACTATATCTAGCGGCACAAATGGATTTTACAATTTAGGTTTTGCTGTATGTGTATAGCAAAAATTTCCGTATTTAATGGTGTAACTAAAAAATAATTAAGTGGTTTTTATAATTAATTTCTTGGGCATTGTTTTCAGGTAATGATGACATTAAAAAACTTTAAAATAAACGTATAATTACTTCTTTTTATTGTATTTTAATTTTCTTATTTTTAAATTATTTAAACTGGTAATGGGTGTTCAAGCTTAAAATAAATGATGTTCCAAATGTTAATTATGCCTTGAATTATTCTAGCATTGAGGTATTCGTTGGAAATTGAAATGTTGTTTTTTAATTTAAAACTTAAAACCAATAATAAAAGTTGCAAATTTTTTTATTTTTTCCAACAATAATGATTGTTTTTGAATGAATTTTTTTGCGCAATAACTCAAATTATAAATTAAACAAGAACGACACATTCATAGATAGCTCACTTTTTCTTAGGTTAATGCATAATATTGTGATAAATTAATCATTTTTCAAGAAATCAAATCCCTTTATTAAGATAAGAAAAAGGTGTACTCCCATAATTAAAATAAGACTGCGAACGTAAGGACAGACAGACATTGTCAATTCTATAAGCTCGCCTTTTATAAAAAAAAAGTGAGCTAAAAAATGAAATAAAACTACTATTTGTTGCTTTTATATTATAATTTACTGTACATACTGTATATCCAGAATTTATCTATCATATTAATATATGTTATACTACTAGTTTAAAAACTGGGAGTATATAATGGTTTAGGTGTTTGCATACCGTATAACAACTTTTACCTATTATTTATTTTTTAATATATTCTCAATTAGTGACACTACAAATCTATATATGTAGTTACTATGCATAAAATATGAGATTACTGTATGTTTGCTAATCAAAAGTTGATTGTTTATACAGTATCTATGCCTATATTTTACTTTAAACTTTATATAATTTGAAATTATAATTAATCATAATCAAAATAAAAAATTTTTATAATAAATAATCTTTTAATTTGACATTATATGGGTTAGTAAAATAGGTTATTATTTTAATATTCAATAATTTATATTTTCTATAATTTAAGCTTTACTCAAGACTACAGAATTCATACACCATAGATTTAATTTTATCGAAAGCGTCATAGTTTTTTCGAAAGAGCCTAGAAATTTTATTAGAGTATTTTGTCTAGAAATAGTAGATTTAGATAATTATAATTATCATTCTATTACCGGTAATAAGTTATTTTTATATCTACATAGTTCTTATATTAAATAATTTAAACAAATTTATTCAAACAAATATGAATAAATTATACAACTTACAATTACACTTCTTTAGGGTTAGTTCAATCGTTTTCATATACCATACATTAAACCCAGGGTGCCCCAGAGTGTGTCGGGCTAGGGTGGTGTTACTTTCTGACTTTTCCAAAGGGAGGGTCAAACTACTCGGATTTAAACGACAACTTTTCTGCCATTGAGCAAAAAAACATTATAAATTTAACGAATTGTTCATTTTCATTTTTTATGCAGGGGGTTAACTTTTTGAGATTTCTTGATAGAGAGTAACCCCCAGCCCCCTCTGGGATATCCTGATCAAACCTATTTGTATGCCTACTCTCTTTTTATGCATTAGGCGACTAAATAAGAAATATAGAGGGAGGGGAGAGAGACTGGAGAGAAAGAGTCATATGATGATCTCAGCGTTGCCCGAGCGCCTTATTGAGAATGTTATTCACAGAATACTTACAATACAGTGTGCAACAATCATTTTGCACTTAAAAATAGAGCGGATCAGGAATTGAAAAATCTCTAGATTGTACAGTATGTATAATACTTTAACCTACCTTATACTGCACATTCAAATTTAATCGCGAAGCGACTAACGTTCAAACTTGATTGTAACTTCTATTTGGTATAAAGTACTGAATTCTTAAGAGTTAGTCAAATAACGCTAAATGTCAACTTGAATCGAAGTATAAGTCATACTTCTTCAGTTAGACATTCATAATCCTTTAATATTCAATACTTAGTACTTTTCGAATATATCTATGCTGTAATATGCGTTTAAGTAATCAAGTTTTTACAAATAGTAAAGCAAATATACATATTTATTTTTGAAAAAACGCAATACATTGATATATTGGCCAATCATAAAATGACAATTAGATATGTTCATAGTGTCTGGATCAGTGTTTGCCTAATAGTTGGACCCTCTCGTAATTGCTGTCATTGCGAATCACAATTGAATGCGCTCACGGGAAAACAGATACAAAAAAGTATGTGTTGGCGTGGGATTTGATGGACAAAAAACAACAAACTAAAGGCTCACATACGGTACAGAGAGTATTATGTATCTAATTCATCGATGCATAGTACGCGTCCCCTTAAGTGGTGCCGCATTCGCAATGCTGTACTTCACATCCATTTCACATCGGCAGCCAATTGACTGTGACATAATTTAAACACGATATTATGATCATATGATGTTGTAATTGAGTCGACCATTAATATCATATTGAACGTGTATAACCTCGCGGCTGATCCGAATCATCGCGAGGTGTGAGCGCAAAGGAAAAAATTCGCGATTATCTGTAATGTGAGAAATTTGTTTCTATTATGGATCAAAAATAGATTATTCTTTTGATTTCTTGTTCCCATACGAAATTGTTTGCAGGAAATCATTGTCTTTATTTCATAACCGAAATAATAGATAATGTGTAGCGCATACCATTTTTTGGCACTTTTAAGGCTCGAATAAAATGCACCAAATTTTTAAATAATACCTTTTGAAAAAAGTTTCGCCGCAATAGTTTGATTGAATGCGCTTTTTAGAGACAGAAAAATTGTGTCAAAAACAGCGCTGTTATACAATATTTTTACTTTATATAAAAAATAATTTATTTAAATGATGAAATAAAGCTAAAAATAACGAATAAAATTGTTTCCAATTATAGCATCATTATAGACCTAGTTTATGGCATCATTAGTTTATTGTTTTCAAAACTCAACTTGATTTCACAAATGAGATAAGGTTAATGTCATTATTGATATTTATCGATACACTTTTTTTTAAATTCATGTCATTAGTTAATGGAGACATGATTTAACTCACTATTTTATTCAATTAGTTTTTCTATTGAATAGAGATTCTCAGATTTTGTTATTATTACCATATACTGTATTTGTATATATAGGTTTAGAGGTCACAAAACTTAACGTTCGTGAAAAAGCAAAACTAAAAAACCAATCTTCAATGTAAAATAACCAATTTTATTTTCTTTGAATTATAGATTAGAATAATTCTGATAATACTCTAATTTATAATATTAAATTTAAGAGTTATGTATAGAGTTCTGTTAATAATTAGGGCCTTGAAAAAAGTGCAAAACAGTTTTTGATAGGTATAAATAAATGATCAAATTGTTAGAAAATAGATAAGAAAACAGGAGCAAGATGGTAAGGGAAGAGTGCACTTTCGAAGTTTTAAAATTAGGCTTGTCATTCCAAACTTTTCGGATTTAACACGATTAACAGGATCGGATTTAATTTTTTGGCATTCGTACTTAAATTTTTTTAAAAATTTTTTCTAATTATTTTTCCATGACTAGTTTAAAAAATTTAAATTCCAAAGAAATTTAAAAATAATTTATATTAACATATAACATTTGTATATGTCATTAATTTGACATTTATGATTTAGTATTCAAAAAACTTCTGGAAACTAATATTCAATTATTTAAATGCGTATTCATTAAGATTTGGTCTCATTAGTGTCTAGTCTAGTTTAAGAGTTTTTTTGACTTATAGAAATTTAACGATAAATCGTAGACTTCGATGAAGTAAAAATAATTTCAATTAAGTAATTTTCTTGATTATACAATAAAACGCAATTCTAAAATATTGTTTCGAAATTTTTGTTTTCGATCGTATAAATCTATTTTTTGTCTCAGTTTTACAAATTTTTTGCTATTTTGTCTTTTTTTATCAACAATTTATCGCTATTTTCCCACCTTTACGTCATTTAGGAAAATTTTACTTATAAAAACGTTATTTTTTCTATAAATGTATTTAAAATATCCGACAGTTATAAACTTTAAAACAAGTATGTGGAGTTAAAATAATTCAAAAGAACGTGAGATAATAGTAATATAAAAGATTTAATTAAAAAAGTTAATTTCAAATTTTTAAAAGAAAATATCTTTTAGGTTTACTTTCTTGAAGGGTTCAATGTTAAATTGCGAGTCAAAAATTGCTACTAAAATTTTTTACATTTTTACGCGGTAAGCGTTTACATTACATGAACGCGAAGCCGATAGTAAGATTGTCCCATCCCCTAACAAACTTGTAAATTAGTTTATGGAAAGAGGTCAAGAAAATATATGCAATTTTAAATTATAATTACACATCATTACCTGTATATAAATTGTTTGCTAATATTTTATAGTTTTTTTGCGTTATTTCAATTCACACCTATTAAATTAAAACTTGAGTATTACTTCACGAGTAAAAAATCATTAAGTTTATAAAATAAAAATTAGTTAAGTTAATAAGAATTAAAAACATTGTATACATAATCAAAATTTAATTAAACAAAGACTCGATCACTTCTTTCATTGAATCCTATTCTAACAAATTAACACATGGACTCCTCAGACTGAGCTAAAAAATTGGTAAAACACGGTAGTTATTAAATATATTGTAAATAAATTTATTATGCTTAAATTGTTTAACCAATAAGATGGTTAGGCTTTCTAAGCACAATTATTTGTGATAAGTTTCACTAATTCAAGTAATTCAATATAAAAGAACACATTAATTAATTAATTATAGATATTAAAAAATTGATCAAATTGAAGATAATTTAATTAAAAGCGCGAAATAAAAAGTTTTCTCAATTATTGATAATTAGTGGTAAAAGAAATTAATTGAAAAAAATTTGTTGTAAAAAGCATGAATTGAAGTGAAAACAAGTATAAATATTTTTTAAAAAATCAATTAATTGCACAATAAATTATATTACTAACAATTTTATGAAAGAAATGATAATTTGTCGGATAAAGCAAATAATAATAACAAATAAATTGTTATAAAATAAAATATTAAAGTTAATTTCGTTTATATTTCGATTTATTGTTAAACTCAAAAACTGGACTAAATCACTACAGCACTAATACACGGGTACACAATCGCTCCGATAATTTATCGCAATTAACTTTATAAATAACGATACCACGCATTTCAAAGTAATTACTATCGAAAAATATTTTTCAAATTATGTTTTCTGAAAAACGCTAACAAACGACAAACAACACAGACACACATACCTTTACACTAAACAAAAAATGATTAAATTTTTCTTTTTCTTATTAGTTATTATCGAAATACATTCATATCAATGTTACCTACAAATTGAACAGTTTTATGAGTAATATTATTGATTTGTTCGTAGAGTGATATTTAAATTTTAAACCATATAATCGATTAAAATAATAGGTTCGATAATAATCACTTTATCTGTTATATTAATACGTTTTTCGATTATTACGCTAACATTTAATAAATAGTCAAATAAATTACTAGCTTTAGTTTGTAATTCAAAAAATATGAAATAACTTTTTAGTTACCATAAAACTTAATTATTAACTGGAGCAACAAAAATTGGTAATTTTCGCTTATATTAGGCTTTAAATAGCATATTAAACGAAAAGCGTAATACAGTATATATAATACACTTTTTTAATGGGAAAAATGTGAGACTGCCTGACACTCGCTATTCAAATATATAATTAAAGTTGAAAGGATATTCGCAGATTTGTAATAAATGTTACCGTCAAATGATGACATTAATTCACATTATATTATGGCATAATCGCGTTTAATATAACGCGAACTCACTCTAATCTGTTTAAATGTATTTCCGTGCTTACAATAATCAAAATAAAAAGTTTATTACTTTTTTATAGTTGAGTGAAACATAATATATTTAATGCGTAAACAATAATTGAAATATTCTAATGGCATAGAATTAGATGCGCAATACGGTACTACGAATCAGCAAATATAAGTTGCAATGAATCCAAATATCCACCGTCTAATTTAAAGTTAACGCCAGTAGCGAAAGACGAGTCATCTGATGCGAGAAACGCGATCGCTTTCGCCACATCTTCTGGTTCTCCGGGTCTTCGCAACGGATATTTTTTGCTGACACCATTCCACATACTCTCGATTTCTTGCTTCTTCATTCCAAAATTTTCATAGACTGGTGTTTTAATTTGAGCCGGACTAAAAGTTATAGCAATTTTCATATTTCTTTCAAACAAGTTTTATGTTGTACAGTATTTTTATTTTTTAAATAATTAAATATTCAACGTCGCCGTCTCGTTATTTTGATTTAAGCTTACTGTAAAAAGTGATTAAACTACGGCTAGTTTTTTGTTGCTCATTGTGAATTTGAAAACAATATATAAAAAATTTGAGGCTTTGGTATAAAATATTAATTAAATCTTGAAAACCACTTAAAAGGAATATTTTCTTAAAAACTACAAACCCGTATTGGGGTTCAGATTTGATTTCGTCGTTTGCATGTAATAATTGTAAGATTTAACGTAAAAATGATATGACTACTCAAAGGTATAGTTTGCTAAGATCAGTAGATTTACTTTTCAATATAAAATTTGGAATTTTGGATTAACTTAATTACATTAAAATAAAAAGCACGCATTATAACTCCCTTATTATCAAATCTAAATCACAAAATTTGCGGGTTTCGTTCTAATTTCTATAGATTTAATAAAAAAGAATAAATTTATAAGTGCACTTAAGAAATTTGGTTTGGTTCGCTAAAAACCTATTTCAAACTAAAACATTCCTAAAATTGATAGATCACTAGCGAATTTATCAATAAAGTAATTCCACGGCCATATTAAAAATAGAATGCCATTACGCGTAAGCACTGGTCAAAAATGTACAAAAATCAGGCTTACTTGACGCTATTAACGCGAACACCTTTAGGTCCGAGATCATACGCTAAACAACGCGTCAACATATCGATTCCGCTTTTTGCGATACAGTGCGCCATCGAGTTAGAAAGCTAACCAATAAAATACACAAACAAGATTACAATTAAGATATTATAAAAATATTTCGCAAAAATTAGTGAAAATAATAAACACCGGCTTAAAAGACGAAACACTGGAAACATTAACAATGGCTCCTTTTTGCTTAATAAGATGCGGAACCGCGTAGTGTGTCAATTGAAATGTGTTGCGAAGATTAGTGCGCATTACATTGTCGTATATTTCCAGCGCATTCGGTTGTTCGATATTACTGCTGGTGTCAAATAGTGCAGCATTGTTCACCAGAACGTCTAGTTTGCCGTACTCTTTAATGGTGGCATCTATTAATTTTTGGGTATCTTTTTCTTTATCCAAGTCTGCTAAAACTTCCAGTGCCTTACAGTTTGATAATAATATAAAAAATTTAAATATAAAAGTGTAAATTTTATAATAAACTGTCTGCTGTTTTTTTGTTAAGTGCTCAAATCTGAGATATAACCAGATTTGAGAGTTGGATAGAGTAAAGATTGTTTAAGCTTGATCTCATAAGGGCAGCATTGCCTTCACTATAATGTCTGTAACCGATACTCCCATCAACAATATCTACGAAAGACATTTCGCTGAAAAATAGAAATTATGATGTTATGTTTCCTAAGTATAAAGAAATATTCAAATTGGGATTGAATTACGATTAAATAAACTAATTTTGCAGCTCAACACTAGAGTATAAGAGGAAGAAAAATCATTTGATGTATCCTATATTTATATTAATCATAATAAAAAAATACTATTACTAAATAAATACCATTGCATTAATTACGGGAAAAATATTAATTATGCAACTAATGAAATAAAACAGTTTAATTGCATTTTTAGTAACATTTAATGGCACCAAAATAGCTTAAGGGAATAAGTACATATGGGTACCAATCATTTTATAAATTGGTTTTTGGTTAAAAGAGATAAATTGTTAAGTCTAAACATTATTGACAAATCTAAAAATTTAAATATAACTCTATTAGAGTTGACATCTCCCAATCTATATTTATATGAATATATCAATAAATGATAGAATAAATGATCTAAATGTTTGCTAACATTTACTATAGTCGTCAATTTGTTTATCTGTTGCTAAGCTTATAAGAGAAATATATGGTCAATGATTGGCCGATAACCGTATTTCAATTGGATTAACTCATTTACGCATAATTATAATGACGAGTACGAGTGTGACGTAACTGAAACGCGCAAATAACTGCTAAGATTTAGTGTCACTCACTTTAAATTTGTTTGGCGACACTTCATTGCACTTAACCGCCACTGCGCCAAGTCTTTCTCCATTTCTTCCCGTAACTACTATTTTAGCTCCAAGATTAGCGAAATGTATGGCCGTTGCCGTACCGATACCCGAACTCGCGCCTGAAGTGAACGTTTTTAAGACAATAAAAATTATTTTATTTTGTCAATAATGTAATGATTGTACTAAACCTGTCACTATAACCACTTTATCGGCGAAATTATGCGCGTTTGCCATTATTTTATTATTATATTTTTTCAATTAAATTTAATAATTAAAGTAAAACAATACAAATCTATATGCGGTAATGAAAATAATCAAAAACTTAATTACTAATTGCTGTACAACTTATTATTTATATGTTCATAAACTATAATGTTTTTTTTGCGTTACGATTAACGTTAATAAATTGCGTAACTAATCTATAGATTACTTTGCAAACAATCGCTTCATTGATGTGCAAATACAGATCAAATTATATACGGGTATGATTTTGTAGTTGGCATTAACTTATGCATAGATAGTACTGGCATATCAAAACTTGGCATATCCGTAGATACGAGATGGATGTGACAGACTTTGATAGGCGTCATTTTTTCAATGAAATATGTTTCCAATAAGTAAAAAATAAAATGAACACATTTTAAAAAATTATGTAAAGCACATTCACCATACTATCGCAATAATATAACACACTCGATAATGCTACACAAACAAACTAAATTATAAACTTTTGTCGAAATTTGGCAGTTTGAAAATGAAAACAATAATGTGTAGTATTTAAAACGTGATATTATTTCTTAAGTAAAATTTAAAATTTAAAATAAAAGTTAAATTAAACTCTATCGATATTTAGTTATAGTTTATTCGCTCGCTCGCTGTGATGTCGTGCGACCTTTAATACTAATTTTATTGAGGTTTAGTTTAGCCATGATAAAATTATACATTTTAAATTAAACATTTTAAAAATTATTCAATCTCCACCAAAATCCAATAACGTAACAGAAATATTTGAGAAAAAGCTTTATTCAAGACAAATCCCTTTAGAAGTGTATAAAAAGCGGTGAAAATCCTATATATATTTTTAAAAATTTATGAAAATTCCTTAATATAGCGCACATAATTATTTAATTAATATAAACTATCTACAAACGGACGGATATACAAACCAAATCCATTTGCTGCTTTTACAGTCATTTAAAAAAGTGAATAAAATAAATTTTAGTTTTAGATCTGCCATCTATATAACAGAATCATTCACTAAGATCATCGAAAACTTTTTTGCAACATTATTTCGTTAAAATTGTACCAAATTTGAAACGTAAGTTTTGATTGATTTGAATGATTTAATAAGTGGTAATTATCTGAATCAATCAGAAGTGACTATCAATCATCTAATTGTTTTATCAGTTAGTATTGATGCGATAAACATGCGGTTTAATACCAGTAATAATATATGATATATGGTTGTTATGGTAATATTTAAATACTGGCAAACAAAAACAAACTGACGAGTATTAAAAACAATTTCAACATTAGAAATACAATTGAATGAAATAAATTTGAATATCACTGAACTAACAAACTTTTTTTTTTAAAAAATTAGCATAATTTAGCATAAATTAGCACAATTGAAATGATGATATGATTTGGTTTCGTTTATTATTGGCAATAAAACTAAACGGCTAAATGTGAAAAGTTTTTCCGGCGCTATAGTTATCCGATTAATTGATACATTGTTTTGGACGATAAACGTGAGATGAGATGAAAAACATAAAATATAATATTATTAGTGTGGTTGCTGTGCATAATGGAAAGTGTGTTAAGCGAAGAGAACGCCAACCGTCGTGCCATAGCACTGACTATTCGTGAACAAGAGTTGCAGAAACTTTTGTCCGAAGAACGTGTGCGAAGCGAACAACGAAAATCGAATTACTCGACGCTAAAAGCCGAACATTTGAAATTACAGAAAGATTTTCTATCGCTACAAACAGAGATGAGGCAGATATTGGAGGAAACGAAGTTTATTAAGGATAAAAAGGACATCGAACTCGATAGTGTCATGAAATTTATCGAAGAAAAGGAGAGAATCATTGAAAAATTGACTAATGATTTGAGAGAAAGAGATCCGCAAATCATCAAAGAAAGTTTTGCTCATGAATTACAGGAACCGATGAGAAAGTTGCAGAAAGAAAAGGATATGATGGCGCGAGAGAAAGAACGGTTGGGTTTCGAGCTTAAAATGACTAAACAGAAGCTCGAGTTTTTGGAAAAAGAGAGCTTGGATTCGGTCGAAAGAACTAAATTGGCGTTCGAGGCTGAGATTAATTTGATTCGTAAAGAAAAAGAAGAGTTAAGAGTAAAGTTGATGGAAGCGAATCAGTTACCAGATGCGCAGAAATTGGCTCATTTGGCGCAAGAGAATGCCAAATTGAACGCAAAAATTAGTGGATTTCACGCAACTTTAGAAGAAACAGAAGTTCAGTATCGAAAAATTGAGAATAAAGTTGAGTCGCTGTTGAATGAACAGGAAAAACACGATAACGAGTACGAAAAACAAATAAGTGCTCTGAACAATCAATTAATAGCGTTAAGAGAAGAGAATCGAAACATGCGTGAAGTCATTAACGCAAATTCGAGAGAAAAAGATGAGTTAAATTTCGAAATAAAGCGTTTGAAAAACGATATTAGTCGCGCCAAAAAAGATATTGAAGAGAAAGAAAAATATTTTGCCGCCGAAAATGAAAAATTAAAACAAATTAATGTGAAAGGGTTTACGGAAATTGAGGACCAAAGGAATAGTCTTAGCGAGCAATTAAAAAGTAAGCAATAGAATAATCGAAGCTATTAAAGACAATTTATTATTATAATTTAATTTCTAATTTCACTCAAGTTTTTAATATAATTTAGTAATTAAGATATTAATTTTATTATTATTTGTTTCTCAAAAGTTATTATACTGTTATATTTAAAAATATGCTCGGTTTTACCAGAACTAAAGCTTGATATTGAAACCAAAGACGAAATTTTGACGCGTTTTGAACAGGAAATTAAAGTGAAAGACAAAGAATGTCAACTGCAGATAATATCTATTAAACAGCAAGAATTCGAGAAACAATGCAAGATTGAACAAGAAAAGTAAGTTTTCGTGTTTTTTTGTACGTTTGAAAATCAGAATTTGAATTTATAAATAATTAACTCAGAAATACGCTACAATCGCAACTCAAATATACGATAGATGAGAGAAATAAACTTAAGGAAGATATTGAACAATTGAGACGTCAAATTGAAAATAACGCTGAATTACGTATGGGTGTAGAGAGAGACTTAATGATAGCTCGTGCTAAACTGGATTCGTATCAGTTAGATATCGATGAACTCGAAAAACTTCGCAGACAACACATGTCACTGCACGATGAAATGAGCAAACATAGGAGCGAATCGTTGCAACAATCAGCCATGAATAAGGAATTAATTAGGCAAAGGGATCAGTTTAGAGATGACTATTATAGGATTAAGGAAACGTTGGACGAAGAGAGGAAGCATTTGGAAGATTTTAGGGTTCAAAGTGATAAGAATTTGGCCAAATTGAAGCATTGTATAGAAGAGGAGCGATACGAGATGAGAGAGAAATTATTAACGCTCGAAAGGGATGTAATGAAGTGTAAAAAAGATAGAGACGAGGCTAAGGCTAAATATAAACAGTTCGCGGCTATTGCTGAAAAGTTGCAGTCGAAACTAAGTGATATGAAAGATCACCATAAATATAGTCCAGAAACACATCGCACCAAACAATCGTCGGCTAATGTTTCCGCTGACGTTCATAATCAGTTGAAAAAGGAGTTCAAAACTCTTAAAAAACGTCAAAATGAGTTATCGAGTTTATTAAATTGTTCGTTCGATTCCACTGTATGCAAACAAATCGATGCGAAAGACAAAGATTAATCATTTATAATTCAATTTTTTATTTATCAAACATTCACTTTCACTTCACTTGACTAATTTTTTTGTATTAAAGAGTTTTTTTAATTAAATTTTATTTTGTTATTACCGGTATTCGTGAGTTTAATGAGTTTGAGTTTTTATTTTATTAAACGTTTTGATATATATTTCATTTGATTATTGAAAAATTCAATGTAACGTTATATAAATATTAGATTTATAGCACATTGACAAATACTGTATAAGGTGCTATTATAATTTAAATGAGTTACGTGCCAATGAAGTTGAAATTACCTAAATAAACAAATGTCATAATAATATATGATTACAACAAATAGCGGCAGATTTAATGATTAGAGCAATTTCAAATCATATTTCAGACATAAATCACATTATTCTTTATTGCGTTCACTTCTTTTTATTACTCCATATTAGGGAAATCCGCCGCTTTATTATAAAAAATTAGATTTTAAAATATACAATAAACTCTAGATATTAATTAAAAGCCGAAGTTTAAAGCCGCCGAACAGTTAAATACAGTATTTTAGAATGAAATAAAACATCAATTAAAAACTTTATAAAGTTATAAATGAATATTGAGCGGACTATTATTCTCAAAAATTTTCAATATATCCGAATATTTGTTCAAATAATCTTTTATAAATCTTATTTTTAAGTCAAAATTTGGTTGTTATTAACAACTAGAAATTAAACCCGCCTTCGGCGGGCGCCATCAGGTTCATTTTCACAAAAATAATTCTACTTTAAACCCAACCCATCGAGTGACCACTTGTTTAACTGCGTGAGGTGA
>JAQIXJ010000075.1:0-58415 GCA_034700185.1 Phthiracarus laevigatus | reverse complement strand
ATAAATAATGCATTGAAACTGATTGTCCATAAGCTTTTAGCCATCCATCGGACGCTCTGTCTCATTAGCAAAGTAGGCTATAGTTCCAGGAGGTAAGGAATTTTTTACTTCTTGAAGCATAAGTTTACTATTATTTAATTCACTTCTAACGTTAGTGTTTTCTCTATTCTGTTTTATGACATAACTCATTATTATATTCAGCTTTTAACTCAATTAGTGTATTGGCCATCAAGTGATTTGATGTTTCAATATTTGATTCCAATAATTGTTCAAAATTAAAAATATAAATCAATAAAGTAATCGTAGATTTATTAATAAATAATAATACTCATGTATTTCATACTTTATTATTGATTTCACTATTTTTCTCATCAATTTTAGACAATTGTTTGCCAAACTAATTCATTCAATTCTAGCGTTTAATTCCAGTTTAGTGTTTTCAAGTTCACGTTTAGCATTACTTAATTCTATGGTAATTGCATTTTCTTAAATTGTAATTCCAAGTAAGCTATAGCCCCGTCGGAGACAACTCATCGGATTTTTGGGTTAAATGACTTAATTGTGTTTTAGTTGTTTCCAATTCAGTAGAGGTCGTAGATGTTCAATAATTTTTGTTTTATTCTCGTACTCTATTGTCTGCGTTTAGAATAATAGTCGCAAAACCATTACTGATTTTGTTGAAATTTCGTTAACTCGTTATTACTTTTATTTGTTTCGTAATTGGCATCGTCTCAATCAGACTCATCATTAACCACACTATTATCACTTTCAATAACTTCCGAATTATTCATTATCTAAACAAACTAAAATTTAATTAAGAAATTAATGAAAACTAAAAACATATGATTAACATTAGTATGGATGGCAACATATATAAATGGATTACACTGTATTTAATTAACCTAAACACGTGTACAGTCATTTCGCTATAAGGAAAGAATTTATTTATGCAACAGTGTGCTGCTCTCTTATAAAACTATATTTTTACTTACAATAGGAATAGAAATAAAATTGGAAGGCAAATTGGAATTGAAATAGAAATGTTTGATATGGATGGACACAACTATTAAATTTGTAGTTAATGTTCGATTATTTTTTAAATTTTTTAGAAGATCGTGATTTGGTGTTATATTTCACTTCTAAACTCGCGATCAAATTATAAAAATTTCCTTTAGAGCGCGATTGGATAGCGTTTACAAGATCGTCATCATTACTGTTAGCTATAGTTTTCTTTGCCTCCTTTTCGGCAATTTTTGCCTCTTTAGCCCGGGTTTTTTGCGCGTTTCTCGCGATTTTCTTTTCTCTCATTGACAAAAGCATCAAATTTTGGCAGTTGTTTGCTGTCGATCATACCGAGCAACAGATCCCTAACTCTTTGTTCATCAAAACCAATATGCGTTTCACTTATTTAATCCATATCACCCTTAAATCGATTGTAAACATTCTTCATATCGGTTTTCTCCTCTTCGAAACCAACATATTTGTCAACGAAATCGTCGATATGTTTAGTGGTAATCTTCGGGAACAATAGACGCCAGTATTGTTGCCAATCGGCCGACGATTCGATGCTCTGTTCGTCAAACACGAAACCTGATTCATCGTAAGTTGACCTCAATTGTTGATCACTGAGGATATAATGAACTTTACTCAATGTCTGGAAAGCACGTGTGGCCACGTGTTTGCGATTGTCATCTGCTCTGTCGGGATGCACTTTCAACGATTGTTTTCTGTACGCGCTCTGGATTTGCTTTTGATTCGCGTCTCGAGATATCTCTAACACCGCGTATAAGTCATCGGTTCCGAAGTATTGGTTGCAGTCGTCGATTAAACCCATAATTACGAATAAATCAAACGTCAAATCGGAGATACAAACGATTGTTTACTGTATAACGAAATTAGCGGCAATTTATTTATTATAATTATACGACCCCTGAAACACTAAAGCTGTTCAAGTAATGATGTAAGGTTTTTATTTGTAATTTAATGGTTCACTTACTTTGACTTAAAAATGTTATTTAAAATTATCGCAATAATTAATTTTAAATTATTATTATACGCTTTACTAGGAAATTATTATATGCACTGGTAATTGTCAGTAATAATTAAGATGATATATCATTATAGTTTTTAGAAAAAAATTAGAACCTTTAAGTGATATTTATATTTCTCTTTAGAACCTTTAAGTACTTTAAAATCCTATGTTCGAGAAATTCGTAAATCTAAGAAAGAAACATCTTTCAACCTCATATGATAGTTATGGTTCACATGTTGTTTTAATTATTTAAACAAAGTCAAAATTTTTATCATTTTAGATTTATTTTTGTTTTGATAGCAGTGTTTACCGCTTTGGTATACAGTATTATAATACTAAATGCCTTTGTAAATATTTTTTTAGAATACATTTCATAAGCATTTGTAATTTTATATACTTGTATATTCGGGAGTAACAAACTTTTGAGGTAAAATGAAAATTGAAATAAATCTGGGGACAGATGTTTTAGTATGGTTAGGGAACATATTTTTTTAAACAAACTCTGTCTCACAAAAATTGTCATATAAAATTATTGAGTAAAATTTAATTTAATTTGAACAAATTGTTAATTGAGTATTTATAAAATTATTTCAAATTAAAATAAGGTAACGTTAGAGGACAGCCGTTATTTGTAAATTCAGCTTTTATTTTTATTTAAAGTCTACTAAGCTTAGTAAAAAAAACTGATGTGTTTGGGGAGCTTAAGTTAACGATAATAGCTGCGTAGTGATGGAAGTGTAGTGCAGGGGGCACTGAATGCTGTGCGAACAGCCAACACATTGGCAAGTGTAACACTTTAAGGCACACATACTTGTTACACCTACTTGTAAAACTTACCAGTTAACTTTGAATCCTTCAAATCGCTCGCTAAAAGTGTGTGTATGTGCTGTGTGCGCGTATTATACCAAAACACATTAAACTTCCATCTCATGTCATTACAAAAGGTAAATCTTTTGCTTAATTTCAAATATTTAATATACTTTTACTATCATTTATATAAATTAGTTGTGCAGTCGCTATAAGTAACGTTTAATAATTATTTAAATTATATATTTTTGAGAGCATTTAATTTTATAAAATGATAGTTGTTTGGCTTCTAAAACTGATACCATTGTTTTGGGTGAGAGAATAATTCATAGATTTGTTGGGTTTGTTGATTCGTGTTGACGCACAACAAAAAACAGATTTCCATTTATAAGTTAACGTGTGATCTAAAACTCGGCTATAATTCAGTTATAGTTTTTCGTTTCGTGTTTCGAAATATAATCATAATCTGATTTATGATATATCACACCATAAAGTTAATGCGCTTTCGATTTATATTCGTGTTTTTCCCCTATTTTTTTGTTAATGTTCACAACATCGATATTTTCAACTTTAATTTATGGCATTTTCGTTTTAATTTAGATTCCAGTACACCTTAAGCGCAGTCACACTCACTATTGGTTGTTTAATTATTAAACTTTTTTTTTTGTTAACAAAGGCGTTCAATTAGTGTAAGAAAATGTGAAATTATTTGCTATAGTTTTATTGTGGGCTTAAATTAGCTTAATGTTACAAACATTTTAGATTAAGTATAATTATGGCTATACGCGCGGTTTAGTATTATATCATTCATATATAACAACGCTATTTATAACAACAAAAACAAATTTTCTAGTAAAATATTTTAGTATAATTAATTTAGATGCGTGTTTAAACCTAATAAAAGTTTAAAGTTTAATTGTGTGAACATCATCGTAGTTTTGAGTAGTGATGAAAGTGGACGCAAACTTTGGTCTGAAGTTTAATGAATTTTAAATGTCTCAAAAATCATTTACCGTAAACATAACGTCTTAGCGATTAAATTTGATTATTTTCAGTAAAAAGAAAACTTTTATTGCTTGATAATACGCTTTTAAGATTTTTTAAAAGTCAAACAACAAAAACAAAACTAAACGATTTTTTTGATCATAGTTTTTGAAAAATTAGCGATAATTCAGATTTGAAAAGTAGAGTGCATTAACTTTGATGTATGTTTTTTAGTTTAAATGCTAGTTATCTGAAGCGTGTCGCTCACTAGCGATTCAATACACTGTTTGGTAGTTATGGTACAATCTTTGCGAATAATCTAACGTAAAGCAACGCAATAAAAGTTAGTTTGTATAGTTTGTACGCTTATAATGTGCTGATAATGACATTTCTATTTTTGTAATACACTTCGTTAGTCAAATCTAACATATTGTCTAAAGTCTACAGTATTTTTGTTAATAATGTGAATATCAAAACAATCGTCTCTAACTTTATATTTATGTTTTTAATGTATTGATTGATTCCATTTACTGTATTAATGTTTTCCCTAAATTAGGTATTTTGTGTGACTTAATATTCCAAATTATTGTTACTGTTAACGCTGTCGTGCCTTTAAAACTAAGCGATGTCTTCGAAAAGTGCACTTAATGGTCTCACTTCTTGTAAATGTTGTCCGTATGGCTTCCATATCGATACCGATTTTGTTAATTACTGTGAAGCGCTTGTGGCAGCTCTTTATGGTTCAAAAAGATTGTCGCATTCGTTGCAATATAGATCAGCCAACTCATTACGGCGTAAAATTAATTCAGCGTTTTCGGTGCTTAATTCTTCCGCTTCCAGTACTGACTCATTCCTTGAATACCGTGATTATAATTCTAATAATATTACAGCTAAACATAAAAATCATAGCAATATGAAAAAACATTCGCCAGTTTCGCGTACAATATTATTGCCCGAATTGGCGATGTCTGACAAATCGTTGGGCGATGTGGTCGCGAAATTCGAGGAAACTTGGCTCGAGTCACGAAAGCGTCAAACAAATAATAATAATATCAATAATAATAACAATAATAGCGACAATGAAAGGCATACGAGCGTAAATGAATCTCATTGTGTATCTCCACCTGTATCTCCGTCGTCATCTTCGTGCACGTCGTCCACTAATTTATCGAGAGTTGTTTTGTCTCAAATTCGTGAACAGATGACATCGAGCATAGCACGAGTCAAGGAATTGGAAGAACAGGTGAAACACATTCCAAATTTGAGACAAAAAGTTATTTTGTTGAGAGAAGAAAAGAAAAAGTTATTGAAAAAGTTGAATGGAGACGATTTTGATGACAATAATATCACTAATGATCCTCAGGCTATGGTTAGACTCAGGGAATTAGAAAAAAGTGGTTTTATTACGCCTCCAATGATGCGAAGAAAATTACTTTTGAGATCAGATTCCGATTCAGATGATGATGATTTTGGTGATATATGGGAGCGTACGTCACCGCCACCGAGTAAATTAGTGTCATCTAAAAATATAAGACTGGAACAGATTGCTAATAAAATTGACGCTATTAACCAGACATCGCGTAATTCACTGAATAGATCGGTGTCAACAAACACAGAAAACAAGGTCAATCAAACCGTGGATTCTGCTTGTAATACTGAATCAATTATTGTTAACGAGCGAAACCTTAGTTGCGAAACTCTAAATTCTATATCAATCGAACCAAACTCGCAAAATGAAATTAAACATAAACAAGTATTATTAACGCGATCGATAGGTATCTCAACGAGTTTGGCTCCAAGTTTGCCACGAAAATGTGTGGCAGTTGAGACTGATTTGAAGGCTTGCGATACTGTTAGTATCAGAGATTTAGAGGCAAAAAAGCCGGCACTGGTTTCATGGGGTACTGATCCGATCAAAATTTCATCAAATAATGCACAGTCACAATGCGCACCTAAAACGTGCGAAATTGGAGTGAAAACTGAATCGATTCAAGTAAAGGAAGTGGCTATCGAGGCACACAATGAACTTATTTTGAAACATAGTTCCGTACAAACAGCGAATTCAATGAGTGACAAAGAAGTACAAGTGTTTGAAAAATGTCCAAAATGCGAATTAAGGCAAACAGAAACGATCGGCATTGGAGACAATGACATCTATGGTATGCTTTGCGTCGACAAAGTTAATGATACATATAAAGAGCGTCCATCGAGTTTAGATGTTTTAAGCGCATCTCCTGTTTCTCGAGCGAGTTCTGCGCAAAGCATTCGTTTATGTGACAAATGCAATGAAGCCATCACATCAGTGGCGAAGGACTTTATTGTGGGACCAATTGAAAAGACGCCAAGTCCTACGATGCAAAGCCGCATACCTCGTCCTATTCATACCACCGGATCTCTAGAGAGGAGAACTGTCGACGATAAAATTATCGAAGAAAGTCAAAATGAAATTTTAGTCTATAAAATTCCGACGTCTGTGAGTTTAGGCTCGAGCCCTATTAAACGTCACGCTCCACCCCTTCCACCGCCACGTCGTAAAGATTATAACAGAAATGCGAGCCAAGAATCGAAAATAGTTGATGATGTATTTAAGATATCAGGTATTTCTGAATCAGATGAGTCTGAAGATAGCAGCAGCTCTTCGGACGAGGGATCGTATGAAGTAGAAACTGGTGCCGTCGCTAAATCTGTATCCAGAAAACGAGTGGAACCAACTAAAGAAATTATGGCTGCGCTTAAAGTATTGAACGACAATTTAATTAAACCAGAAAAATCAAATAAATCTGCGACTGTGAGTATTATTTTATGTCCAATTGCTAAGATTAATAGTTAAGAATACTTTTAATTTTAGGTTAAAAGTATAGAAATTATCGAAAAAGAATGGTTTAAAGTTTCGGCCCAAAGTGATTCCGATTCGCATGTGGTCGAGGATTATATCGATTGTTTCGAAACGATATCCAAGCATTTGTTGAACCGTGTGGTAAATTTGGATGACGTGAGTGGGAACACCGCAATACATTATGCAATATCTCATTGTAATTTCGACATTGTGTCTGTCCTTCTCGACTCGAAAGTGTGTGATGTAAACAAACCAAATAAGGTAACAACTAGTAATTTTAATGTGATTTTTTTACAAAAATTTAATTAAAAAATTTCACAAGAGTTGAAGTTATTTCGTTTATTTCAAGGCTGGATATACGCCTACGATGTTAGTGTCTTTAGCTAAAGTTGAAAACGAGACACAAAAAGCGGTTATAAGACGTTTATTTCAACTCGGAGATGTCAATATTAAAGCCAAACAGGTAATTACCATATTTATCTATCTATTAGTAGATTATGTGCCCTAATTATTTGAATGCTATATTAAAAGAATGGTCAAACAGCACTTATGTTGGCGGCAAGTCATGGACAATTTTTCACGTGTAAAATTTTGATGGAATGCGGCGCTGCTATCAATATGCAAGACAACGATGGCTCTACTGCTCTGATGTGCGCCGCAGAACATGGTCACGCAGATGTGGTTCGATTACTTCTGTCACATCCAGACTGTGATCCAACTATTATTGATAATGTAAATTGATATTACCGTAAATAGACAATTATTAGTAATATTTTGTAATGGTTAGGATGGTTCGACAGCGTTAAAGATCGCTATGGCAAACAACAAGAATGACATTGGTTTAATGCTATACGCGAGCACTAGTATGTTAAGTCGTGGTTCGTCGCCGTACGCATCACTTCGTCGGTCTCAATCAAAAGCGATCGCATCGGCTTTACGCCGAACGGGTTCATTCAGCTATTCTCACTCTCGCGCCCCATCACATCCATTACAATTGGCAGCGTCGCCGCCTAATAGGTCACGACATTCCTCCACATCCACCGCTAAGTCACTGAACAATTAACTTATTTACTATGTTTCCATTGTGCACTCTTATTTTTAAGATTTACATTTAAAACCGGGAGTTAAGGTATTATTATATACAGTATATATTTTTGACAAATCATTTATAAATTAAATTTTTTATGATGTTATATTTAATTTAAGAAATATTTTATATATATATATGTAGCGTACTTTTTACTAAATTTTATCAATTATTTATGACTAACAAATAATGTGAAATGAGCTATAAATTATACGCAGTATAGGCTGTAAACTTATTTAACGTTCAAGAAATAAAGTTGGAAAACGTTTGATTATTATTGGAAATGTTTGCTTCCATTTTATAAAAGGATTATAACGCCCAGTCAATTATAACGTCTTAAACGCGAGTTTTATTGCTAACGCATAAAAATCAGTTGTGTTTTTGATTCACGACTTATATATTTCAGTATAAATAAAAGGAAAAGTAAAGCCATTATACTAAAACGAAATAACATTGTGTTGAACGCAACGATTAATTTATACTGACTCGTATTTATGTAAAGTTAATTGTTTCTCATTGCTATTCTTATCACACGCTTCACGTTTTTATATTCTTTTAAATTCTTTATTTAGCAAAAATAATATTTAGGAAAACTGATATAAGAGACTCGCCTCGGGTTCAAGTTAAGCGTGAAGAAAGGGAAAATAAAATGGATTGAGTGCATAATAGTTGTACGCATATGTCTTTTAATGAATAGATTCGACGAACGCAATTAATCTCATACTAAACTAGTATTGATCATTATATTATCATTATTGGTTCAAATTTAGTTATATTGCTAATCTATTTAACCAGATTTGACAGCTTATGTGTGCAGTAAATGCTATGCAACCCTTATCGCAATGCATATTAAGTGTTTTCGCTTTAATTTACTATTCACTTAACGCAACAAAAAAATTAACAAATAAAATACA
Source organism: Phthiracarus laevigatus (assembly GCA_034700185.1). NCBI lineage: Eukaryota > Metazoa > Arthropoda > Arachnida > Sarcoptiformes > Phthiracaridae > Phthiracarus > Phthiracarus laevigatus. The sequence goes on along the minus strand of JAQIXJ010000075.1, from coordinate 49,755 downwards.
TAATCTTTAAATGGAAAATCTTAATATTGATATTGATGTTAATAAATTTGTATTAAAAAATAGTTTGTTTTTTTTCAAAAAAAAAACTGGTGTAAAACAGGGATATAAATAAAAATGATTGTTTGGCAAATTGGAATTGAAATGGAAATGTTTGATATGGATGGACACAACTATTAAATTTGTAGTTAATGTTCAATTAACTTCTAATAACTTTACACAAGCTATAGGAGCAAAATTGATACCCGTAGTGGAAGCAAACCTATATTTTTTATGACCACTGCTTTAACCAATGAACTTTTACGCTATTAATCATGTTCAAGGTTGTTTTCGTGCACACATTTTCCAGTATACCTAACTTTAATGTTATATCAGATTTACTTAAGCGCACGCTTTATATATACTGTATATATGTGTGTACGCAACGAGATGTTGGCCGTTGAACTTATCAATCTTTCAGAATAAGTTACATTACATCTAAACCAAACCCTTTTTTAATACTAAATTATATTTTCGAAAGTTTTCAGTCTGACAACTATTTAATGGGATGGTCTTTGAAAAAATCATCCCTAATTCGCGACTGCAGACTGATTTAAATGTTTTTAATGTGCCCACACCAACATTTCCCAGTGTTAATTACATTGTTCTCTAATGATTTATAACTACATTATGATAATAAAGCGCACCTCAATTAGATTTGATTTACCATTATATCAATTATATCACAGTATATTTCAATACTAATTTCGAAATTTGCAATTCTATCACATTTTTATGCAATTTTTAATAAAATTTTTAGAGTTATTTATGTTGAATCTATTCGGGCAATTCGTAAGGTTTGCCAAACTTATAATTAATAGTTTTTGTATTATTTCAAACTTCATTTTTCAAATTCAAAATAACACAATTAACGAAAACCACTTTCATAATTTTAATTGCGACTCGCATTTTAATTCGCTATATTTTGATATATTTAAACCCAACCGTTTAAAAATACAGCATCGCTTTGAACGATTTTTTAGTGAAATTTAATTACGGGTTATATTTAATGATACTTTATATTATAGAAATTATTGACCAATAATACCAATAATAATAAATTTCAAATTATTAATGTTCAGAAATAAATAATGCCCGATAAGTATGCTAATTCGGGTTAAAATACATAAAATTTTTATTCATAAATGTGTTAATAAATAAACGATATTTAGAAAGTTTCTTATCTAATGCCCGTATCTGTAAGTTTCTAAAAAGAAAACATCTTATTAGCCCAAAGGGGACGTTTCAGGTAAGCGCGCCTCATTTTTTAGAATATTTAGAAACTATACCAAAAATTTGTAGTTTTCAAGGTCAAAATTTTTAGGTTGACATTTTTAGACCTGATATTTTACTGATTAAACCATAATAAATTAAATAAAGTCAGTTGGGGCAAACATGTAAATACGGGTAAAGTTTAAAATTCGACGTTCAAACATCCCACCAACCATTCGAATTTTGTAACACCCTTTATAAAGATGTATTTTATTTCTTAGTATTTTTAGTATTTTATTTTTATTGTATAATTGCGTTCCATTTAATTAGCGCCACAAAAAATACACTTTACATTAAAGAGACTTAACACATGTTATTTTTTGTGCAATTTTTGTGTGACGAGTTCTTAATTGATGAAACTTTGTATTTTGTTTTTATTTACAATTAAAAACTTTCTATAACTAATTAATAAGCTAACGTATTATTGGCATGATTACAAATTGTGGTATATTCAGAATGTATATTCAATTTGTTTGCATTCTTAGATTTAACAAAATAAAAAGAAAGTTTGCACGCTGACACCCACTCCATTTAAATAATGTTTTTCAAGTAATCCTTGCGTAATCGACAGTGAAGAGACTGTCGCACTTTTAATGAATCTGATAGACGGAGGTGTCTCTCAATTATAAAAAATTTAAAATCCATATTACGAGCTACATTTGTAGCCAAATAATATTAATATTCCTCTAAATTATACATCAATCAAACAATTAAATATGTTTTAAATAATCCAATCAGCATAAGTCGCCTGATGTTGTCTAGAGTGGTAGTCGAAACGTTTCCCTATTAAAAAACTGTATATATACTGTAGTGTATAAAATATAACTTTATTATTGAAATACATGTTAAGATATACTGTATACTGTATGTTAAGATTGAATATCAGGCAAATGATTGTATCGGTGGTTAGCATTTAATTTCTATTATTTTAATGATTAGATTAGTCATACCCTTCAGTTTGCATCTGCATTGCGAGCTGAACTAACTTTAGGTAATTTTTATTTTAGCTGATTTATACAAAAATTGTTTATAGATTGTTTTTAGCATTTTAAAGGTTGACATCTTTTAAAAGCGTAAACTTTAAATAAATTTAAACTTTTTTGGCTAAAATTTTAATTTAAAGCGTTACTCATTCTATACAATCCCTCACTCTCTTCATTGACTATACCTTAAACTTATAAGTTAATTCGTAAGTTAAAAATATATATAACGAATTCAAAATTTAAATTTATGCACACCGAGCACATGTTGGCAGAAGAATAAAATGTTAAATTTATGAGCGTTTTCAAATTTATCTAAAAAAATTAAATGTATAATTAATGTATAGTTAAACTTATTTTTACAAAAAACATATCATCATACAAAATAGCAATAAAAATTAATTGAATTCTTATCAATTAAATTTGCAGATGTGAGTAAATTATTAACGACTAAGCTTGAAAGCTCAATGTCCAGAATTTGCTTTCGATTTTCCATAAGGCATGTAAAACTTTTTTTAGTCCAAAAATTAAAACTGATAATTTATTTAAAAGATCTGCTGACGTTTGCATAGAATTATAAATCATGTTTATTTTCTGCCAGTGACTAAAATTGGCAAACTTTCAGTGATGTACTAATTATATTTCCAAATATTTTCTGAATGCTACAATAATTTTAAGATACGGTTTGTTTGAATAAATTCTTTTTTTGTTTAAAGTAAAACTGTATTCCCGTACATAAATCTTAACTGTTGATTCATCACATCTCTAGAATTTCTATACAGATTTTTCCGATAGTAAAGTGTATCAGAAATATTCAAAGTTGATGGCAGAGTGATGCCAATATCGAATTTATTCTGAAAATCAACTGTTTTTTCTTTGCAAAATTTTTTTACATAAATTGAATGGTATTAGCAATACTATTATAGTAATAAGTTCATTAAATTTTTTTTATTACTGACTGTATGGTACAGGTATAGTGGAAATACTTTTATTTGCATATATTTTTGCAAATAAGTTCTATAGTACTGTAATGGATTTCTGGAACTTTAAACAGCCAAAAACTAAAGAGAACTTAACTCAAAATCGGGTAAAATTCAAGTAAAAATTCGAGAAAACTAAATGCATGTCTTAATAAATCTGATAAATACGGTATACAAGTAAAAATAGAATACTAGTTCAGCGCATTCGGATAAACGAACAATACATGTATACTATGAATAAATTCCGCATTATTATTAATCGTTTATTCACTCTTTTTGTTATCCGTTCTACGATCATAATTATTATTTTAGTGATCATGTTTGGCAATGAATCGCGCACTAAAATATTTAATTTATTTGAACGAAAGAATGGTTACTGCATATACGTGGGGATCGTGTAGTGAATCCTATTGTTGAGAAATGCTATAAAAATTAATAGGCATCACATCCTTATAGACTAAAATATATATATATCGAAAAATCGAAACACCGAAACACCTGACGAGAGCTCACGAAGTATTACTGATATACCATTTACGTATGTCATAAATGAATTTATGCTTAACGTTTATACTGTATTTAACTATATTATAAATCACAAAATATTAAACGCTTAATACATCATCTGTCAGCTATTGTTGCAGAAGACAATGAAAAAGAAGTGTTTGATCGTTTGTTAAAGCGTACAAATGACAGTGAAGAGTATTTTTTGATGGCAAACATTGATGGCATTGAGGCCACCCTACAGTGCGAAACGCGAAGAGTGCCAAACGCTATTTAATTTCGGGCTTTTTAAGTTTCGGTGTTATCAATTGATCCATACATTATAGATTTACCCATCGATAGTCTACTGTAGTTGGAATTTTTTAAAAGTTTCTCTATTGTATTCCGATTCCGATTAAATAGAGTTTTGCATAAATTCTAATTTTAAACAATTTCTATTAATTAATAATTAATTGGTTTTTATAAAGTGAAGTTCACTTTAAAAGTTTTAAACCCGACCCGAAATGCAAACTAGCGTATTATCCAGTGATCACCATAGAGTTTAATATTGAAAGACGGAATTATTGAAGTAATTGAAAGTGATTGATAAACTTATTGTTTTATTTTTCTTAGAAATAAGCACTCCTTGATTGTATGTTAGCTAAAAATCCGATAAAACACAAAAACGACAATTTTACGTTAATAGAAGTAATCGAAATTGTATGAAAGTAAAAATATCTAAATAATACTCTTTCATTGCTTAGTTATAAAATTTCAATTAGCGAAAAGTAAAGTGTTATTATTATTGAGTAACTTTAAGTGGCGAAACAACTTTTGATAAAATAAAGTGCTTTGCGTCTTATTCTTGAAATATAATAATTTACCATTTATATTAATGGACCGGAAACTGATAATTTAAAAAATAATTAAACGATAATTGTTTCTCATAATCATTTTTTTGTGTTACGTTTAAAATTCTTTATTACTGCAATTATAAATTTTTATTCCTTCCCACTGTTATTAGAATTTGCATTTGTCATTTCGGTGTTAAAGCAAAGTTTCTAATTTAATAAAACTATTTTGTCGGAATTTCATACCACTTAGATTACCTAAGGTACATAATAGGTTCAAAACTAGGTTAATGTACTACAACATATCATAAAATGTTTTAAATCATTACTATAAGCTAACGTATATTTTTGTCTAAAAATTTTATATTAAAAGATTTGCAATTTCAAAAACAATTCAAAGCAATTATTTAAAAATAAACCAAACTTAAATATTAATTGTTAAGCGATTTTTATTCCAAAATTAAATTTTAATCAACAACTCTAAAAACGCTTTCTTTTCTTGCAATTTAACTTAAAAATTCAATGCACGCAATCGTTTATCTTTTGCATGCTGTGGAGTACAACGAAAGTATTCTACTCATACACTTTTCGCAATACTTAATTCTTTTGTTTAATTTTAATTTTTGTTTTGTGTAGTCTCAACAAAGCAATAAAACGATTTTATTTCAGGAATAAATGATTAAGTATTATTAAAAAGTCAAAATTCAAGTTTTATAATTGTTTTATAAAATGTTTCGCTTATTTTTATAAGTTGTTCACCAGTATTTGAAAGTGACTGTTGATCAGAAATTTGTCCCCAGTTTTGTAGAGACTTTAACATAAATTAATTAGTTAATTATATGTCTTTTAAGAGAATTTTAAGTTTAATTTTAACTGGTAATAATATTTCTTTTTAACTTAAAAAACCTAACGAAAATTTCAACCTTTCGAGCAAACATGAACAAAGTATGAATCAAAATTTTGAAATGAATTGTTAAAAGAATTGCGTGCTACAAAAACTATTTAAAATTTTAGACAATTGCAATAATTTTAGCTTAAGTTCCATTTCAGTAAACTTTAGTTTGGATAACTTAAGGCAAAATTGTTACTCCTGTTTGATAAAATGCAACACAAAGGCAAATTCCATCAAATGACAGACTTTATAATTATGTGCTTAATGTTACTGTATTCACTGTATTTACTTAATTCCAAACAGTTTCCCCTTTATTAAAATTTTTCCCCAGACAATTGCACAATTTAAATGAATGTAATCTTCTCTTTATTTTCATGTGTTCTGTTGCAAAGAAAATTATCTGTGTATAAATCTTAATTTTCCTATAAATACGCATTGAAAAATTTTTGACAAATTTTTTAACAGATTTTTTTACTATTAGAAAATTAATGATTCCCAATTACGCTTATGATTGTGTTCAAAATTTTGGTTTAACCCAAGTCCCTTTCCTTTCTTGTTGACATCTATTGTTACTTTATAGTTAATTGTAAAACTTATGATTTTGTTCTATAAAATAATAGGCGCATATAATGAAACTTTAATGATAATATTCGGTTATAAGTTCGGAGTAATAAGTATTGATAAAGAAACTAATCATATATCTATCAGTCAATATTTAATGGTTTCCCTATCAACAATAGTTGTTTTTCATAGAGATTCTTAGATAAGTATATAAAGTATAATAAAACAAGTTTAAGACGAGATGCATAGTTATTCAAAATATGCCTTTAATTTAAAATCTTTGAACCTCTTAAAGTTTTTGTTTGTAGACTCAGATCTAGTATTTAAGGACAATGAATTCCAAAGTTTAATTTCTTTGCAAGATGTAGTAAATAATCTATTTATTTTTAAATTTGGTAATTTGTTGAAATATTAGCATAAGTTGGTAAAAAGTGATGCGAATTAATGATTAAACACTAGTCTAATATGTGTAAGAGAATATAGGTTTAGACTATTAATGGTTATAAACTTCGGAGCCCAAACATGCTTTTTATTATTATGCTCGAACACGTATTATTGAACATTATATTATTATTGAACGAATTTATACAGTAAAGAATAATGACATTTGAAAATGTTGCAATAACTCTGTTGCGCAACAATCCAAAAATAGTTTAAAACAATGAATGATTCTAATGATTCGTTAGCCTTGTTTTGTTATTTTTTAAAAATAATACCTTTGTCTATAATACGAAACTGCTTGTTATAGTGTAAATACGTTATTACTTTATAGAGTACAGTGAAGTTTGAGATCACTGTATATCAATTTAAATAAGTTAAGTATAAAATTATGAATCATTAGAATAAGTGTGGGAAATATGGTTTTCGAAAATTTAATTTGTAATTTGAGGAAATTCGTGCGTTTACGAGAAATCGTGAAACAAAAATTAAACGAAGCTATTATGCAAACAGATGTGTGTTTTATTTATTGTCACACATCTGCCATTTAAGTTTGCTTTTTTGTGTGTAGCCTTTCATTTATGAACCGCTTATTATAGATTATTTTAGTTAATAGTAAAGGGTTTTCTCTCCGATAATAGACATTGTTTTAAATCAACGGCTGAACTGTGAGAACTTTTTATGGTTACGTGAACAGAATTATTTTAATTTAATATTTCGTGCGATGCTATTCTCGCCAAATTGTTTCAATCTATTGTGCAGTGCAGTAACAGTACTGTAATGTGATTTATATTTGTGCCCAGATATACACTATAATTACTAATTTATTCAGCATTAACACTATATAGAAAGTTGTTCGCAGCGGACTATTATAGAGCCTGGAAAAGATAAAATTTAAAATTCTAACTAAACTATTTAAAAATTCCGTAATATTATTCAGTGTAGATTATAGTTTCGCAGTACATTGTATGAATTACTTGAAAAAAGCAACGAAATTTGCTTTAAGCGATGGAATAGATGCGTAATATGTTCGTATACTCGTATTGTTCCAACAGACACACAAAAAACTTCATGAGAAAGTTTTAGTTTGCACTTTTTTTACGGCAACTATTACCAGACAGACTGGTATTTAAGTTTTAGGCATATCAAGCGTAACGTAAGTACTGTAACATCGCTACAGTGCTAGTATTAGTGTGCAATACGTGCTTAAAAAGCCTTAGGATTGTAAACCATCGAACAAATAAATTCTTTGGTTTTGCCTATCCTTAAAATAAATTTTCTCTGCGCCACAATCGGAATCATTGGTAGATTTATTATAAAAGTTTATTTGCGACAACCGAACTATAAAATATCAGTCTCTGGCAAACGTGATAATAATCGTTTAAAAGTGTCACTAAGAATGAATAAGAGACCATCAAAAAACTGTGTTCATTATTGCTAGTTGTTTGCATCAGTCTATTGTGACAAATACGTACAAAACGGTAATTGCGATATCGAGTGAAGAGGAGACAGGTATTCGCTTCTCGCACACAACTCGGGTGGTCTTCAAACAGTAGTCTCATGCTGTCTTTTGGGTGCTTCGTATGTCAAATCCCCAAACCAAACACTATCGAAAAACTTCAAACACTGACATAGTTTTATGTTTGAAAAAGAGTTATATTTATATATTAGCCAACGCATACCATTTCGTTATCTCTTGTGTCAGTTTAGTTGCCTGATTACAAACAACTCCTTTATCTATAATTTTTGAAAATAAGGTCAAAATTTAAAATCTTTGTATTAGAAAATGAGTCATCTCTGGTTTTACCATCAAATGATCAATTAATAGCTAATGTAGCGATGCGTCTACTTTATAATAGCATACTGTATATTAAGCAACCAACTATTATAAAGCGATTTGATTGAAATATAATTATTTGAAAAAAAGAAAAATAGTATTATTATTGGCTGTCAAACTTTAAGAAACTATTCCAATGTGTTGTTATATTTTTGAGTGAAGAGCTTTTAAATAACAAGTTGGTTACGAAATAAAATTCAGACTATGTGGGAATATATTATTATGGTTTTAAAAAAACTTGGTAAATTTTTTTTTAAGTTTGAAAAACTTTTATAGAATATTACTCGCATACTCTACTATAGAAAATATTACAATTTTATGCAAATAAAATAATTAACAGGTAGGAAAATAAAAGTCGAAACAAACTCATAAGTTCATAATTTGATATTAAATTACAGTAATGAAAATTATAACAAATAAAATTAGATAAAATCATTTTTATGGAATTGTTTAATTGAACACATTAATTTATTTATTTGCTATAATCAATTATTATTAGGGCGTTGAAAATCGTTAGAAAAAAGGGTACAAAATCGTTTGTTTATCGTTTAATAATAAAACTTAAAATCGTCTGATAAATCGTTTGAAAAATTTTTAATTTTAGTTAAAAAATTAGTTATAATGAACAATAGTGTAAAATACTTTATGTTATCTTAACTAAATGTTCTTCTATTGTCTCTTAATAATGCATTATAATTCGAAAAATATCTTTACATGTCGGCGGAAACTAAGGGACGAATTTCACATTAAAATTTTTTTCAGTTAATCTGACATCTTCTTAAGTGAAAGAAATGAGATATGGATTTTAATGGTATATACTGCTTTTCATACCCAAAATTTATTAATTTAAACAAATATTTTTACAAAAAATTGAAATCGTTTGAAATTTTTAAATTCGTTTGATATTTTTAAAATCGTTTGAATCGTTTAATTCGTTTACTTTATTTTTAATTATTTTGGTTCTACATTTCATATAAACTTGTTTTAAAATGAAAATATAACATTTTAATAAAATCGTTAATTAACGATTTTCAACGCCCTACGTATTACCTCATTATGCCCAACTGAGATCAAAAAGTGAAGATCGATAAAAGATGTGGTGAAAGCTCAGTTTCATGCTCAATAGCAACCAGTATCTATGAAAAATAAATTTGTTCGGCAGTTTCGATATAAAATCAAAAAATGTTTTAATTTCCAAAAATAATGGGTCTCACGTCTCTCTGTAGTGGGCATAAACTCAGTTTTATTGCTCAGCAACTGACCGTTTTATCGAAACCGTAGAACAATGCTACATTTTTAACCCAGTGGTGTATAATGAGAGGTAATACGGTCTTTGTAGTGTTATATTTATATGCTACTATGTTTCATCACGTGCTTAGCACGGACTGTTAATATTTAAATAAGTTCTGATTGTGTTTATTTTAATTAGCCCAATTCTAGGAATTTTTTGGAAGTATACTTAAAATATTTATAAAATTTTATTAATATCGGTAAAAGAATGTTTTATGTGGGGGTCTGTGCTATGATCAGATAGTTCATATAAAAATCATAAAAATCATTTTAAAAACTATTTGTTCGGATTTTCTGTTATGCTTATTTAACATTATTTATTAAAAAAAATTAAAAAATATGGAGCGCTTAAATCCTAGCTTGAAGACAAATTCAAGCCAATAACATTAAAAAAATTTTGTAAAATAAATTTTTCTATCTGACTTTGCAGAAGTAAATTTATGGGTTTGGATCTGTCCGTATTTCTGTCCGCACTCTACTAGGAAACATTCCGTTGATTTGCACACACACCGCCTTATTCTTTACTTTAATAAAGGGGTTTTATCAATTTCTTATGTTAATTAAAGGATTTTAACCTATTTGTTGATCTCAAAGAGATTTACTGGTAGAAATAGGCAAAAAATTTGGTCCAATATGGGCATAAAAAGGTCAAAAATGACCAATAATCGGGTAAAAATGGGTAAAAAACAGGTTAAAATGGATAAAATAAAGTAAAAAATGATCAAAATAACGGTCAAACTTGGAATCGAGAGCTCCCGTTTTTTTTATTAAACAGGAAATATTATGTCAAAATAAGGTCAAAATTGAGCAAATTATTGTCACAAATATTCAAAATTGGGGTTGGAAAATTCCGTTTTTATATTAATTAAGAGATTTTATTTGGTAAAAAAATTTAAAATCTTGTAAAAATAATAAAAATTAGGTAAAATCAGCCAAAAATCGGAACGGGAAATTCCGTTTTAATAGTACCATTTTTGGCAAATATGGCTAAAATAGGGTAAAAATTGCCAAAAACCTGAACGGAATATTCCATTTTCATTGTAATTATGAGGACTATAATTATCAAAATCGGACTAAATCAAATAAATATAATAACTTATTAGGTACTTATGCAAACATTTATATTAGTTCGAAAACCTTAGCGAGATGTCAAATCCCTTTATTATTATGTGAAATCGGTGAATACCCTTTCCTACTATAAAAATTTGAACACTGGGAAGGATAGACGGATGGACAAATATTGTCAAACCCATAAGCTCGACTTTGTCTATTTAAAGTGAGTGAAAAAAAATTAAAACTTAGAAAAATGGTATAAATTTTATACTATAAAATAAATGTTTATGTCCGAGTTGTTTGAGAGCGTTCGAAAATTTTATGTTATTTTAACTTTTATATTAAGGCTCTTTAATTTGTATTACCAAATAAAATGAAATTTTACAAAAATCAATTTACGAGTTAAAAAAGAGTTTAAAAATTTCTTAAACTATAGAAAACGATTCACGGACATTACAGCGAAATCCATTACATCGATCACCATTAGAGCGAACACATTACAGCGAACGGTCGTTACATCGAATGGACGTTACAACGAATGGTCATTACAGCGAATCGTAATTACATCGAAAGGACGTTACAGCGAATGGACGTTATATCGAATAATTTTACATTTTTCGCTAAGTTATATAAAATATAAAATAAACACTTGGTAAGTTTGGTCACATGTTTAACGCATGTAAAATTTGAACGTTTTAGTGTCAATTTTTGTTAATCGTATTTGGTAAGTATTTGTATAATATATTTCTTATTTAAGACATTCGAATTTGTTTTTGTGGTAAGTATATAATCGTAGATATTTTATTATTATTATTTAATTCTTTTTGTTTGTTTAGGTTGAAGAATTGGAAAATCTGTATTGTGGTAAGTATAACAATAGCATAAATACTTTTGAAATACATTGATATTGATTAATAACTATTTACTTTAGATTATTACTCAATTAATGCAAAATGTAAGAATATTGTTTTAAATCTGTATAAATTTAAAAATATATTTTCTTTTTATTGATTGCAGGGCTGGTATGTATAAATTTTCTGCTAAGCGTGGAACATTAAACTTGGATGCCACTGGGTGCAATCCAGTAACGTAAGTATTTCTTCAACAAAAACAAACAAAACTAAATTAATAATTAAACTTTTCTTTTATTTGTAGTTATCAAGACTGGACTGAAACACGTGTGGGACTTGGTTTCTCCAGGGTTGACCCTGAAATGGGTCCCCCAGATCACCAGGAAGGAGACCAATCGCTCGAATGGCGTGTGCATTCCATTTTGGATCATCGTCGGGACCAAGCCGGCAATATCGAGTATTTGGTCAAGTGGTGGCCAACTTCTGGAGCCCATGATGGTGAGGTTTATCTGTGGGATAATACTTGGCAGCCAGCTCGTGACATGGATAATTGCGACCGATTGTTGGTCGCTTTTCGAGACAGCGGTTATGAGGAGGTTTCGGTATTTGGCGTTCCAGGTATTGGCGCCTGCAGCACTTCTGCCAATGGTCTGGTTTCTAAACCTTTCGCAAAATCCGTTGGAAGATTTGGTTCCTTGGTTTCCTCTGCAATTATAGAGTTTTCGCTGAAGCGTGAGTATTCCGTCAGCGGTGGATTGCGACAGTAAGTATGAGCAGGTAAATTTGTTAGCTTAATCTTAACATATATCTTTGTTTTAGTCCTTTAGATGCTAAATTAAATCCGATTGTTGGGTTCAATTTTTTGAACGCCATTTTCGATAGAGCGCAAGCTCTCGAAAATGGATCTACTCATTTGTTCAATAAAGCCATAGGTAAACCAGGTATTACCGCGAAAGAGATGGCTGCGTACCGTAATAACGGAGTATTGGTTCCTTTTTGTGCCGCTTCTACAGCTGGCATTGATATCTCTGGCGCTCTAACTCAGAGATTTAATCGATCGATTTTCTTAATTATTGTTAAAAAAGGATTACGTTGGGAACCAGCGGATTGTCACTGTTATGTTGGCCTTATTTCGAATGGTGATTCTCGTGAGTGTAAGTATTAAGAAAAGTTTTTTATGTTATGCATAATTTACTAATTTTTATTTAATTTAGGTTATTGTTATGATCCTGCAATAAAACCGGAAGTTCTTGGAAAGCCAGCTGTGGACCTTGTCTCACTACACAAAAGGTTGTGTTCTACAGTTCCAATTAGATTTGGTTTTGGCACACAAATAAACACTGCTGATTGTCTTGAGCGTGCATTGCATTTCATGGGCATTGTTATGGATGGTGGTGACTGGGAAAACGAATCTCCCACAGGCTGGTTACCGTACATTAAACATTATTAATTAATACTTTATAATCATTTTATTCAATTTATTATAAACTTCATAGTATAAGCTGTGATTTGTATTTATCATTTAATAAAATAATAAAATATTTTTGTTTGTTTCATTTTAGTTTGAATTATTTAATAGGATACACAGAAATAAAAATTGATTAGAAGTTTTTGATATATATTTTGGCTTATTGAAAATGGATATTTGTGTTTTTCGGACAATGGCTACATTGCGATTTTGTTTATTCTAATTTTATTTTAAAGATAATTAACCAATTAGTGATAAATAAAAAGAAAATTAATTGTAACCCCCTAGGTTTAAAAGATAAAGCGCTAAATATATTGGTATATTGAAAATGGATATTTATATATGATCAACGTTATTTATATATGATCAACGTTATTTATATATTGTCAATAAGCACATTGTTTCGCAGCTATTGTTTCGTTATTAATTTGAATTTATGGTAATTAAATTTAAAAACAATTTGTTATCTGTCTAATTGTATTTTTTTTTGTTTTTAGATGGCAACATATGTAAAAAGTAAGAGAGGAAATAATTTGCTTGTATACGAAAACAAAACATTTCAATTAGATAAATCGTGGAATAATGAAGTTTTTTATTATAAATGTACTTCGTATTGCAAAACTAAGTGTAAGGCCAGAGCTGTAGTATCTAATAATGAAGTCGACTTAAAATCAACTCATACTTGTGGTCAAGATGCTACATCAATTGAAATTCGAGTTATAGATGAAAAAATTGGTAATTTAGCGACAACCAGTCAGCATTCTACACAACAAGTTATAGCTTCATCATTAGAAGGGGCCAGCGAACACGCTCAAGCAAAATTAGCATCTAATGAATCGCTTAAAAAAAGAATTCGACGTAAAAGACAGGCAATAAATATTATTGCAGAACCCTTAACATTGGATCAATTAGAAATTCCAAATGATTATAGAATGTAAGTTAAACATGAAAATGAAACACTTTATCAAAACTCTTTTCATTATTAATTAGGATTTCCGATACAAATTTTATACTTTTTGATTCTGGACGAGAAAGCGGAACCAATAGAATTATTATATTTGGTACACAACAATTTCTTGATCAAATGGTATTGTGTGATCATTGGCATGCAGAAGGGACATTTAAAGTTGTACCACACTTATTCGAACAACTTTATACAATACATGCTATTAGACATCATAATGTAATACCAACAATATTTGCACTTTTACCAAACAAACGCACAGACACTTACATTACGCTATTTGAAGAATTGAAAAGACTAAGACCAAATCTAAATCCTGTATCAATTCTTACTGATTTTGAAAAAGCAGCAATGAATGCATTTCAACATTCGTTTCCTACTGCTACTGTAAAAGGATGTTTTTTCCACTTAACACAAAGTATTTGGAGAAGAATACAATCAAACAGAAATCTATTGCATGAATTTAATAATGATCCAAACTTTGCGCATCAATTGAAACGCATTTCAGCGATTGCATTTGTGCCAATAACTGATGTTGTAGCTGCATTTGATTATCTAGTTGGCAGTGTTTTTTATACCCAAAATCGCAATCTATTAGAAGATTTATTGGTTTACTTTGAAAACACTTATATTGGTAGGCTACATTTAAATCAACGACAGCAACCATTATTTGCACATGGAATTTGGAATGTCAATGCTAGTGTTATCGCAAATCGACCAAAAACAAATAATTCAGTAGAAGGCTGGCATAGAAAATTTAGTTCTTTAATAAATGCGCATCATCCTTCAATATGGAAGTTTATAAATGCATTAAAATCTGAACAACGGCTTAATGATAGCTGTCTAAATAGATTCATTGGAGGGCAGTTATCTATCAAAAGGAAAAAAGAATATGAAGAATTAGATAGAAGACTGCAAACAATTGTGCTAGATTATGAAAGAAGATCATTTGAAGATTTTCTAAGAGGAATTTCTTATAATTATAATTATTGATTAAAACATAACAGGGAAAATGTATTTTGAATGCTTTTTAATTCTACGATCATTATTAATTAAATAAGCTTAAAGTCAGTTGTAACTAAATTTTTAACATTAAAAAATTTTGTTATATCAAATTAGTACTTTTTAAGATTTCCAGCATTATATAGTCTATTAATCAATATTCTAGGCATCATTGGTTAAAATTGATGAAACGACTGTTTTTAACTAATTATTAGTTATGTTTGAGAATTTAGCGTAAAATGCAAATTTATTTTCTATAACTTCCATTCGCTGTAACGTCCTTTCGATGTAATGACCAACCGCTATAACGTCCATTCGCTGTAACGTCCATTCGCTGTAATGAACATTCGTTGTAACGTCCATTCGATGTAACGTCCGTTCGTTGTAGTGGGTTCGCTCTAATGGGTATCGATGTAATGGATTTCGCTGTAATGTCCGGATACCATAGAAAACGCAAAAACAACTCTTCGAAATTCATAAAACCAATAACAGTCACTAAAACTTGTTTTGTTAGTTAACGCTTTCGTTTATAATGCTTTGCTTCTTATAGCAATTTTTTCCTTCTGAAATATTGAGTTTAGACAATGATCAATAAATAATTCTAAATCGCCGCATATGTCCCTAACAGTAAACAACGCATTTTGTGATAATTCATTCGACTAAACTTGGCGTTATTAAACACAATGAACCATAAAGCTATTCGCTTCTATCACCTGTGTCTACAATTTTCGTTTTTTTTGTTGCACATCTCAAGGCGATTTTATACAGTAGACTTGTAATCAATCTTAAAATATTAAATTAAACTCAAAGCGTTTTCTTTAAGTATATTTTAAATGACCAGAAACTTGTAATAATATTTTTGCACTATAAGCTATAAGAAAATTATATGCTTTTAGTTATTATATTCAAATAAAATTATGCGAATGATCGTATTAAATAATTGCTAAAAATTTTGTACAGTATATTGAAGTTTCCAGATTATTTGGTGCACTTACAAAAAAATATACGTATAAAACTTTACGAATAAAATTCCAGTAATATTGCATTAATACTATTTGCACACTTTTATGCAATAACAATTTATAAGTGATGGACAAAAATGGGAGTTTTAGCGCATCTATTTTCGATCTAGAATGCAAAAAAAAACTTGCATAAAAAGTGGTTATGGGTATTATTTTAGAATAAAAATTCATCGATGGAAAGAAGCGAAAGGCGTTTCGCTGTCAAAATGATGCTCTAAAGCATTATTCATAAGATGTATGAAATATAAGAAAAAAAAGTTTTAACATTTCGAGTATTCATCCAAAACTAAAACTCAGTGTGCGTCTCGCAGGAACTGAATGCTATTCGGTTCATAAAAATCTCGATGGGGTTTTTAATAATTATTATAAAAAAGATATTACATCTAATTTATTTGACGTTTTCGGTGCACATCAATTTAAGTAACACTTTCGTGATTTACTCTATGCTCAAATAGTCAGTTATAATTGCGTATTAAATTCTTATAGGTTAGTTATTTACTAATTGTAAGCAACGCTGATTTGCATATGCAAATTTTTTACCAAAAATATGATTTTATTTTTACTTATGTAATGTATACTTAGTTACATATGTATGTTCGAACAAATTCTTGTTTTAACTGTTAGACGCCTCGAGAGGTTTTCCAAAAATAAGTTCGAGAAACGTTAAATAAACGCTATTAATATTAAACTTACACCACAATTTGGAAAGGGGTTCGCAGTGAAAGGTGCGCTATAAGTAAAAATAAAATAAAATTATTGATTGTGACTTATTTGCGCATAATTCGAAAGTTGATGAATTGCATATTAGAATGTAACACCCAATTGAAGTTTTGATACCCTTGCGAATATCATAACATGAGGAATAGAATTGTGACCTCCAGTTTGTATGTGACCTCTATGTTTTTTCAAAAATAATGTTCGCGTAATACAAAAGAAAACTTTACGAAATACATGCTTAAAACTACAAGCGCACGATCCATTACGAGCGGGTCAGCGTTTGTCGCTGTAAACGTGACGAATTCTTTGGGGCCTGCGTTCACTGTTGAATTCAATAAGAATTATGGAAATCTAATTCATTTTAGTTCAGATTTTGTAAAGATCAACATTTGAGCATAAAATAGTTTTATGAGCTGTGGAAGCTTGAAAATATTTAATTGTATGCAAAATTAATAAAAAATCAATTTTTGCATAAATGAAATTAACTCTTCATTAATTAATGTTTCGTGTTGTCGGAAGTTTGCCAATAAATTCGCATGTTATTTATTTTGTCAAAATACTAATTGCAAATAAAGCCAAAAAAAACTAATAATACAATTCAAGAGTCGGTTTGTTTTGCATTTCTAACCTTCAACTATTTATTATGTTGAAATTATTAGAGAAATTATTCTTGGAATTACATGAAAAGAAAAGGTGATAACTTATTCAGCGCGATTTACTAGTTTTCAGTGCTTGTGTAGCTTCGCTTTGTTTAAAAACGTTCGAGTGTTGTTCAGTTATTCATTTAAAATCTAGTAATTATCGAATAGATCTGATGGGGTGATGGGCTGAGTTTTTAGTTATAGGAGGGGAGAGTTAAGGGTTACTCAGCGGCAAAACGGACGTAACTTACGATCAAAGAGAAAAATTATTGCGCTATTGTTTTAAGGTGTTTTAGCACTTATGGCACTTAAAATAAAAAATAGAAGGGGTAATAAAACAAAGATTTTTTGTGGTAAATTTTAATCCGATTGAATTATCTTTCACATAGCAATTTCTTTCGAACAATATATTATACAATATTTTCAAATTTAATTATTAAAGTATTAGCTTACGGCGTTAAACACAAAAATTCGTAAATAAAATACTAATATTTGCTCAAAGCTAATAGAGCTCCAATTTTTTACTATAAAACTTTAAACTTTAAGCTTTACAATTCGGTTTGTTATTTACAGTATTTATCGTAACAAAATAAAATATATTACAATACATATAAATTTATGCTTATTTTATTATGGTTATTATCAAAATATTTTCAATAGCATACGATAGTTCCCAAAAATCAAATTGTAAGCTTTGTTAACATATTTACAACATTTGAATACATCGAATACATTTGAACAATATTTTTTTCCTGCTCATGAGAAAAGAAATTTTTTCTTAAAACTTCTTATTCTAAAACTACTGTAACAGTACTGCGGGTTAACAATAGCATAAATATAAAATGCTGACGACGCGAATACTACGGCGCTTTATTATTATTATTGTACACTGCACTGTACTGTACATTACGCTGTTAATTGATTGTACAAATATATTTCCGTTTTTACGCCACATATGTGCAACAAAAAATTTAAATAATATACTAATTTCGTTTAAAAAAATTATTGAAGTTTATATACTTGACATGCAAAGTATAGATTAGATCACACATTTCGGGGCGAAAGTCTTAAAAATATCGTAAGGTAACGTTAGTTAATGCGAATACGCTAACGATTTGTCGTAACGCCTATACCTGTGTTAGTGAACGTAATAACTAGAATCGCAGACACAACTCATGGGGTACTGGCGTCTAATAAAGTACTTCTCGTAAAACGATTATTAATGTAATTCTTAATACACTGGTAGACAGGAATCAGCCCAACATCTAAGATATAGTTTTTTTCTCTCTCTCCCTCTATCTCTCTTACTCTCTTCGCATTCTCTAATAAACAAGAAAAGCGTTACTATAGATAGGTAGATATTTTGAAAATAAAAAAAATTTCAAATTGGAATAAAACATGATTTTGATCAACTATGCGTTAGACGAACATGATATATATTCCCGATTAGGCATTAATAATCAGCTTAAAAATGTTTTCTTCTTTTACTTTTCGCTTAGCGGCCCAAAACCGATATCAATCAAAACGGTTTGATAGGCGCCAACACGTCATTTTATGTCGCGGATTTCAAATGAATTAAATTAATGTTAAATGGTGTTTTGTGTGTGCCTGTTCTGCTGAAACATGTTGCTAACTTAATTAAACTTGGCTTTATTATTATTAGTATTTTTGTCTTTCTGTTTTAATCATTTAATATATTATATTTTTTTGATGAGAATATCACACGATTGGACATAATTGAGTTAATGCGTTCGCAACAAAGATTTATGCCAGTCGTCGAACAAAATGTTAAACTATATTATATTTTTTTATTGCCAAAAATACCCTTTTAATAAAGCGTAACTGGAATTTTAAACGACTCTTGTAAGTGATAAATGATGACAATCTACAATTTGTTGCAGCGTTTCCAAAGAATTAGTTCATAACAGAGTTTGCCCAAATCTTTATTTCTAATCATTTAATAATAAATTATTTCTTAACTTTACGCACACTTTACTAGCGTACATAACATATACGCAGATGTCTTTCAGTCTTTAATTGACGTTAACTTATTTAAAATTCAAATCCATCTTTTGTGTGCCTGTGATTCAATAAACTCTTTATGTTAGCCATTATTTTTTTATCTCAAGTTTTATTATAACCGAGAAGTTATAAAAAAAGAGAAAATGTCTAAAAAAATTTATACACGCGTACATACATACAATGCGATCAATTATAGATTGAATAGCATTAAAAAAATTCTTACTATATTGTGAAAAAAAACTAATCGAAAAGTGGTGAGATTGAAGCTAACATAATTTTTAATTTATATTCATATTTATGTAAAAATCTTTTGTTTCGTTTATTTATTAAAAAAAATAATTCTAATATCTGATAAAATGAGAAACGAAAACGAAAAAAATCCAATTTCACGAAAATGTGACAACTAATAGCATTAACTTTGTTTGACTCCTAACACAATATACTGTATATATCCAATATCAGCGCAATGAATGGGGTATATTTTATTATTGGTCTGATAAGAATAAATAGTTTTGCCAATCATTTGCCACAATGAAACGAAAGATTAAATGCCATTTCTTTGACTTTTTCATTAGAATAAATATATGGGCACACAATGGCATGGGAAATGCAAATTGGGTATAGGATCGCAGGTACACCATAGCTGTGTACGCATTGGTCACACATTGCGCTGTAAAGCAAAAGCCGCTTACGTTTTAGCAATAACACCATCAATGGTCATCAATGACCATCAATACCTATTCTGTGTGCAACATTTTTCGTATTATTCATTGTGTGTGTTGAAACGGTGGCTAAATATGGTCCGCGCCAATGACCCACACCTGGTTATTGACGAATGATTCGGCATTGGATCGCAATTCGCATTGAATTGAGCGAATTATAGTCCGCTTCAATAAACGCATTGAAAGCATACGCGTCTAAATGTCTAAATGAGTATTCAATTCCTTTCGTACACAATGATTTTTCCCTATTTTATAACCAATTCTTGTGTTTAGAAAATTTCTTTCTATTCAATACGGGTTTGCTCACGCATTCGCCAACAATCCGCGATCCTATTCTCCTAAACTAAAACTTTATTCAAATACGCGCTGGTGTTAAACGTTTATATGTATTTACTATATTTACTTATCCACCCGTTTCTATCGTCAACTAAAAACGTTTTCTTTCTTTAATCTATTCATTTTTCGCATCTTAAACATGGTTTTGCGCTATCATTCGCTGCTTCTTTTAAAAGAAATTCTCTGTGCGTGTGTTATATGCTCTCTCGTCCCTCTCTCTCCTCTTTCACTTGTATAAAATGCTGTTGTGTGCACTTCTTCTTATACGCAGCTATGTATATATACTTTAAAAGTTTTATTTACGTTTTGAATATTCTCTGCATTTTCTCACTAGAATGCAATGTACGGCACAATGTCATCCTTTAAAGTGTTTGGCAAAAAGTTTTGAGGTTTTTCAGTGGGGGCTCTGCTTCGGGGTGTGATCACTGCTACATTGGAGAAGCGAACGAATTCATGGCTAATGTTAAACACTATGGCACTTGTGGCACCTGCACATCACTAGCGATGGGGTGTCCGCGAACTAAGTCGCGATATGAGGCACGAGGGGGTATGAAAAGGTGTTAAAGCCTTACAAAACTTGTTTTGTACAGAGGTGTTAAGAACTGCCCCAACTTATGACTGACTTGTCTCTCAATGTGTGTGAGAGAGAGAGAGAGAGAGAATGTTTCTGCAGATGTGTTGCAGTAATCCAGTCATATATGAACCAACGAATCAGTGTATCACTGCTCAAACGCAACGCAACTTTCGTGAACATTTCATGCCATAATTTATTATTAGTGTAACAGAAGATTTCTTGGCTGATAATTTTTTTATTGCAATCAATTTGCTTTTTGCTTCGAGTTATATTTTTTTGTGTGTGTGCATCCAATAGTACTCGCAGTTACCTGAATGTGAGAAAGTTTTGTGGATGTTTTATTTTTGCTGAACAAGAAAAGCCTAACTAAAAAGAGGTGCCAAACGAGTGTATAATGTTTATAGATTTTCTTATATCTTTAACTATCTTTTTTGTTAGTTGCGTTTCAGAAACTTGTATTCTCGAAACTTAATTTTTTAAAGTTCTAAAACTTTTTCGACTGACGAATAAAAACTTTTCTACCACTTATCTTGTGTCGTAAGCATTTTGTTGCTTTTTTTTAATTTAAGTAAATGTTTTTAGAAGTTTTTTAAATCTTATGTTTTTTTCTAGTTTTTAAAAAAAGATTTTGCTTATTAAATTGAGAATATGTTTTTCTTCATTCAAGCAAACAAAAAATGTAAACAGAAAAATATTGATACTAATAGTATTTTTATGCTAATTATTTGAAAAATTTTTCTCTTGAATCAAAAAACCCAAAAAAAGATAAGAAAAAACTAAAATAATAAATAACTTTTCTTTTTGCGCACATATCATATATATATATATAATTAAGATTAAGTCATGTTTTAATTTTGTTTGTTTGCTTGCGAGAGAGAGAGAGAGAGAGAGAGAGAGAGAGAGAGAGAGAGAGAGAGAGATAGAGAGAGAGAGAGAGGGAGAGAGAGAGGGAGAGGGAGAGGGGGAGAGAAACTAAAATAATAATTATAATGATATTGACAACCAAAAAATGGAAATAAAATAAAAATCTAAAGTACATGTATATCTAATCTATAGAGAGATATATATCGATTGTGATGGTATCGATAGTATCGATGCGCAAACAGCGAACAGCAAACATGGCGTAAGCGAATGAAAGTAGCAATCAATTTGTGTAACAAAACCAAACATTTAATCTGGAAGAATGTGTGAACGAAAATCGATAACAATCATTGTTTTTTAGTGAAACTGACGAAACGAAAAACCGACAAAACATGATTGAAATGACAATAATTTTATGACAATCGATCGATTAAACTTGACGTCCGATCGATTCAAACCAAACAAAAACAAATGTTTTGCTAAACAATATTATTTTTGTTTTTTTTTTCGTTATCAAAGAAATGACTAGTAAACGTAAGAAGAAGTGTTAACACACACACATAACACATACACACGTACGCACGGAATCAACACATATTAACGCGCAATAATGTGATGACAAATATTAGGCCGCAATTATGGTATTATTATAATAATCGGTGACAATTGTTTTGTATTTTGGATTCGCGTTTCGCATATATCATTCGATAATCGCAATCATTATTATTATTATTCGTTTACAATATAATGATAATGAATAGCCGTTTGTTGAATGGATTTGTGTATCGATTAGTATTAATTTCATTGACTTCATTGACCGCATTCGTTCCACTGATGGACAGTTGCAGTGTAGACATGTGTTCGCGAGAGTACTCGTCGGTTGTGTTGATGTCATCGCAACAGTCGTCGATGTCTTCGCCATCGCAGTCGCTGATGAGATCGCCGGTCAGACCTGACCATTACTGTTCACTACTGAACGCTTACAACCACTGTATTCGTTCGATCGCCCGCTCGTGTCGCGGAAATCTCGAGTTTCACACAATACAGACGCTGCTGAAGAACTGGAAGAACCACTACAACTGTACCGGTAATAAGTATAAACCTGTGACACCGATTCAGCGTAAGTCCGGTGTTGTGAACACTCAATCGCACAACAACTGGAACAATGGTCACCAAACACCACATGTGAAGCATTCGTCGAACGATGATCACCACATTATACACCAACAGCAACGACTTCAGCATTGTTTATCGGCTGCTTATAATTACACGATTTATAAAGACAATGACACCCAGTTTTCGCCGCCGAGAGACGAACGTATTAAGCTTTTAGTGTCGGAAATGAGTGACTCGGATGCCAGTGTCAGAACAGACGCCATTAATAGGCATAACTTAAGTGCTAGTTATTCGCGAAAACGGCATAATCAGAAAAAGTCACGGAAACATCGAAACACTGCTGACACGGACGACACTATACCAGTACCGGTGAAGGCGATGAAAGGTGGTCTGCCATTGGATGATGAAGACAGTGACGACAATGAAGATAGTGATGATGTGGACGGAGACAGTGATGATAGTATTGATAGTGTGTCATCAATTTCTGATTTAAACTCTTCTAGTAAAGTGCAATCGCCATCCGATACCTCGCCATCGATATCATTAACGCCGCACACACCGCCATCGCCGCCATTAACGTGTATAATATATGGTGATCCGCATCTGCGAACGTTTCACAGTCAGTATCAAACGTGTAAAGTTTTAGGCGCGTGGCCTCTCATCGATCATCCACTGTTCGCTGTACAGATCACTAACTCTCGTATTAAAGGTATGCGTCAAATCAGTTTCTACATGCTAGCCTTTATTTTGTGTAATTTTTTAACATTAAAATTGTTTATTTCCTAAAAATCAGGGATGAATCAACAAATAACGGGTGTAACTAAAGTAACGGTTTTAATTCGACAATTTTCCAGATGTGGCATTTTTAATGACCTGTTGTACGAGGCAGACAGCGCTTCGACCGAAGGTCAGTGAATCCCATGCAACAAATGCGAGTAATTGTTTTAATATTAAAATGGAAAAAAATTGTTTTATTCAGGAGGTATGCCATCGCTCGCATCGAATTTCATTGGCGGCAGTTCATCGACATCGAATAATTTAATTCGCATCACGACGTCATCGAACAACAAAGTGGTTACTATACATCTGGACCACATCGGAGTGCGTGTATATATTGGACAATTCGCGAGCTTAAACTACCTCAACGTTGTAATTAAATTTCGTTCGGCCACCTCTACGGTCAAACAGCAATTAGTGCTCAATTCGATTAGTGAGAACTCGCTGTGCAAAGCGGGATGTCCTAAACGGGAACTCATTGACATTCGAGACATTCTGCGCGCTACTAATGTAAATATAGACGATTCAGATGCGGATTTCGATGCGAAGCCAAAACAATCGTCGGCATCGAATGATGAGGCCATCGATGATAGTGAACCATCTGTTGACCAGCCAAACGTGGACGAGCCGTGTCATGGACTTAGGGGTTATTACCGAATCTCGTGCCTTTACGACCTCACCATTAAGGGTGTTAACGACGTCAACAATGCCTGCAGGTTTGCCCAATCATTCGACGAAATGAAGTCAATCCAATTGAGTAGTAGTGAACAAATTGATGCCACAAATCATATTAATGTACAATCATCGAAATCATGTTCAAATCTTTTGTCAATCAATATTTTTCTGGTTATTGTTATCTTTTTATTTTGTAGTTATTATTATTAATATTTAATTATAAACCTTATGTTATTATTATTAATATTATTATTATTATTAATATAATTATTGTATCATTAAATTATGTAATTATTTAATTATGTATTAAAAATTATTATTATTATTTATATATCCATATTTCCTAACAATTTAATTTAGTTATAAACTTATGTTTTTAGTTTATTTAATCTTTTTTGCGTTAACCATTAATTTTTTTGTTATTCGCTTTTCAAAAAATTTGTTTGTCAAATGTTTACTCGATTGTACGGTTACTAATTTTATTTTTAAACGGTTTGATAGCGTGAAGTATGTATTAAGCTATACAACACTCAGACAATTGGCTGAAAACAAATAGATTACGTATACGATTCGAAAGTGCGTATAATGGCAATAAAAACCCGATAATAATAGAATTGACTTCAAGGTAAGCGTTTAACACTTCTCGCTATTAAAGAAGCAATAATTGTTTGGCACTTTAAATGGGATTAATTTTTATTATCTGTGTAGCAGGATATGATACGCTAATCTGAAAGTAATTTTTTTTGTTATGTTCGATGAGTGGATACGTAAATGCTTTAGAAATAGTCATAAATACGTGTATATATTCACATCTGTAAGGAACTCGGAATGGGACACAAAATTTTGTTTTAACTTTTCGTATTCACGTTCGTTTTTTTTCCTGATTTTGAACGGTCAACTTTGAATCGTTTTTGTTACTCGTTTCTGACTAATTTGGAAAAAGTAAAAATTCTAAAAATTTGAACTGTGCTGTACTTGAACGCACATTTCCGATAAACACGTTTTTAAATGTTTTGACGAAATCGTTTAGTTTTTTCTAACATTCCGAACGCCTTAAGCAAATAATAAAGATGTTACCTTTTAATTTAAAAACTCCCACTGAGTAAACTTTATGGCATGTTATGAATGGAAAGTACTGTGCAATTGTGGCTTTGATCAATTAATAGGTACACTAATTATAAGATTAGTTTTAAACATTTCATTAGTGGTTCCAATATTGTTTAATATACCGATTTTCGTTTTGGTCTTTAATTATATTGACTAAAATATACTATAATTTTTATCTAATTTTAATTGTATCGGTGATTACACCAATCCTGAGATTAAAGTAATACGCAGTTAATAAACGATTAATTTTATCATTTGGAAACTTTTAATAATTTTTTTAAAATTTAGGAAATACAAGCGATTATTTATCGCGAAACACAACACGAACTTGATTTTTACCAGTTTTATTGTTTTATATTTCAATTATGATTAATATGTTTTATGTTTCAAATTGGTTTTAATTATGTTTTCATAAACCCCAGCTTAAAAATCTTATTTATGATCAAATCAATTAAAAAAATACCCTTTTTATTGTAAAATATTGACCGATTTTTGTTTAATGATAATCCAATTAAAAATAGGTGTTGTATGAGGTGTTGTCGCATACACAATAAGCATAAAAATTTAAAAGTAAAATAACTTTTTAATGGCGATATATAATTTAACTTAAATGGTACTCATTCTTAAACGACTCGAAATTTTGGTATTTTTTACGGCGTAAGAGTTTTGTTGCATTTTTATAGAGCAAAGTTAATATTTGTTACCGGGTTTGAGATTTTCCCATTTAACTTTTTCAATTAAAATACTTTTTATTCGAAAGATTTTTTTAATCTTTCGAAATAGTATTTGCTTTAAAAAACTATTCGACTAAAAACACATGCAATACATTTGTAATCTAGATTTATCGCTTACTGATAAAAAAATAAATTGTCTATAAGTAAATAAATCGCTAACAATCTAATTGTGTTTTTTAAAATTATGCTACATTGCGCGTCAAACAAGCATTACACGCGAGCTTTGCAACACTTAAGCAACGATTATCATTTAAATTCATTATCATAATTTTGCGGTCAACTATCGACAATCAAATACACAAATGTTTTCATTTTGTTTGCAAATTCTAATTTTAATAATAGATAAATATATACGAGATTTTATTCTCTGAAAAATATAGATACTGTATAAACAAATTATCGAATTCGTCTGCAAAATTTAATAATAATAATATTAATAATAATGTAAATAATAATCAATATAATAATATAATAATAATAATAATTAGCTCTCTGTAATAACATGTGTAATAATTGCAGCAATGCATCACAATATTAATGATTTACACGTATAATTTATATTATTTACATTTCTTTTCAGATAATAAAAACAATGTGCAATAATATAATATTTATATAAACGCATTTCCGTTTTTTTTTTGTTTTTTCATTTGAGAATTTGCAGTCCAGTCTTGACGTAATGCACTAAATGATCGAAAGTGGAGTTGAGACTCAATGCGCCGCATTCGTTGTCCAACATATCGAAGAATGCTTTACACGACGGATGCTTTTCGATGAGATGGTCGGCCTGTTGCCACGTGTCGTGCGCGTTGTGATACTGTTGAAGCAGTGCCAGCTGTTTCTGCATCACACTCAACAGCGCCGCCGCCGCTGACGAACCATTTATCGCTAACTCCTGAGTTTGCTGCTGAATCTGTTTGTTGTTGTCGCGAATCTCTTTCGACTTCAGTCTCGACAGCTTCAGCGAGAGCATCGACTGACACCGAAAGCTCAACGTTGTCAGCTTGTAATCGGTTGTGGGAACGTTTGACTGATGCGACGAACGAGATTTAGTGAATTTCGTTGTACACACACGAAGCAAATTAAGTGTCTCTCTGTACATGACGCACACCCTTTCCACCTCGTTTTGAGCGCTCCTCTGTTCCATAGCATTGCCGGTCAGAATGAAGAACAGCACGGCTTCCAAATATTTGCACGCCTGCGCAGTTCGGTCCTGTTCACGATCGGCCGCGTGTTTCAACTTTTTAGCCGACGATAAATAGTCGTCAGGCGCCTGACCTAAACTCGTTCCCGCAATTTCGGGCGGTGTCCGCAAGTTTATAGCACTGTTTAAATTTTGGCCAATAGTAGCAGCGGTCAGTGTTGGCGGCGGAGGTAAGTTAAATGGTGGCGTTATCTGTTGCGTTGGCGTCATCTGCGCTGCGAGTAAGTGTTGCTGAGGTGAGTGTGGTTCGAGTTTGACGGGTACTGACGATAACTGGTCACATGTTAAGTGATCCGATGACGAGATATGTTCGGAAGTAGCGATGCGTGATTCAAGTGGCGGCTGTGATGATGACTTTGATGATGATATCTTTGACTTTGTAATACTTTTAGCTGAATCTCGCGGCACTTTATTATTTACATCTTCCAGTTTTATCGATTTCCGTTTTTCGAGTTTATTATTGTTTTGAGATGCCTTCGTTTTGATTGGTTTAATGATATTGTCGTCGTTCACAATCGGAGTCACTGCGTCCCCAATGGAACTGCTGCTACTGCTACTACTGCTACAACTACTACTCAATTGATTGCTCACGCAATTCGTTTCATATATCTCTCCAGGAATTCGTTTCAATAGCATCAGTTTAATCGAAACTATTAAGCTTTTTGTGGCCACTTGTGGCGATGACGACACTTTTGGTTGCAATTTTAATTCACTAATGTTTTGACGATTTTGCTGCTGATTGATATGGTCCTGAATGTCTGGCGATTTAATTTGCTGATTCTTTGCCGGCTTGTGTTGAGATGGCGGTGGTTGTGGTGGCTGTTGTTGCGGTGTCGATGGAGTGGATGGCTGATCGTGTTTTGATTCTTGTTTCGATTGTTCCTTTCGTTTCGTTTCGTTCTGCTGCGGATGCGATGGCCTTTTTCTCTTTGGTGATCGCGTGAAACTGTCATCAGACCAGTCATACTCCTCAACGAGCTCTCCCTTCGCTACTCTGTCGATCACATCCGCAACATTGTCCACACAGTTAGTCTTAACCGTTGCCGAAGTACTGGTCACTGATGTCGATGTTGTGGTCGTTGTAGTTGTGATCTTCTTATCCATAAATGTCTCTAAATTCCATTCAGCTATTTCTGGTTGCTGTGAGTGTGATGATAGTTTTGGTGCATCTTTTTCCGGACATTCTTCCTTTTTTATATCTTCAGACAGTTTCGGTTCATCGTCGTCGTCATCTTCGCTCGATTCGGAAGACGACGAAGAGTTAGACGAAGAACTGCCAGAACTATCGGACGATGCGCTCGAGCTTTTAATATTACCATTATTAGTATTATTACCATTAATAGTATTATTAGCGTTAGTTTTATTGCCATTTTCGGCATCAGTTTTGGACGAAATCTTTCTCTTCTTAGAGGAGAGCTTGTAATGTTCACTATCACTGACATCGTCATTGAGTGAACGTTCAGTAATATAATTGCTATGATTATTACGCTCAGTAATCTGTATAATTCTTTGAATTTCGTTCAGATTAGTATTACTTAGGCTATTATTGTTAGCATTATTAGCATAGATAGTACTATTAGTATTGCTACTAATATTGACGTTATTAGTAATAATTGTCGTATTATTATTATTATTCGTATTATTGTTTATTGTGGGCACTGTTTCGCCATTGCATGCGATCACTCCGTTCTCACTTTCGTCGAACAGATCGTCCAAAGCGGTAATCGGTTCCACGAGAGTGTTCTTCATTTCGGAAAAGATTTGCTGTAGTTTGGCGTTCGAGCCCTTAATTCGGGTGATCTCTCGCGTCGATATTCCCAGCAACGGTTTCGGGTCATTAATCATAAACTTCTGGACCTGATCGAAGTCACCCAACGTTGACTTAATTCGTTTAGTGGTTTCGTCGTCGTGTTTCTGTTTGATGGGTTCACTAAATAGCGATGAGTTACCATTACTCGCCACTGCCAGCGATGGTATGGTCAGCTGTCGCTGATTACGTTCGCGTTCGCGCTGTCTCTCGCGTTGCGACGACATTATCACCAAACTAACTGTTAACTCGACAATCACTCTGTCAAACGTCCAAATTATGGCAAATAAATATTTAATTCAAGTGTGCTATTAAATCATGGTTCGCACTGAAATCAACGGACGAAAAATAATCGTTTATTCAATTCAACCAAACAAATGTATCGATAATGGATTTATGTGTGGTTTTTGAGCGATTCCGACGCCAAACATAAATAATAATATAAATTCGTTATTTTTAATGACCGTTTTGTTTTCGATAACTAAAAACAATAACGTTATTTTTTAAAAAAATGTTAAACCAGTTTTAATAGGTAATTATGGTCGCGAATAATCGTCCGATAATTGATCGCATAATTATAGTTAATAATATTTACTGGCAATGAATAATGTATTTGTTTGGGCGATAATAACCCAATTTCGTTGGACAACACACACACACTCCGCACAAAATATAGTTATTCATCATTACCTCTGCGTTAATATTATTATTATATTTCTGGACGACAGCACATACACACACACACACTACTACTACGATAGCATAACATCAATATAGATATATCTAATATATTGTATATGATTTAGAGTAGTGTATAATGTAATACACGCGCATTTAAACGTATATAACAGTTGCTATATAGCCATACACACTATAATTTAATTATATTCACATATACTGTATTATATTTGTGTTATTAATGTGATGTATGTGTATGTATGTGTGTGTGTGTTCACTGTTTTGCTGAATGACCTCACAGATAGTAACGCACTCTATATGACAATATGTAGCGCGTAATTGTGTGTGTTTTTTATGAAGCAATAGTGCGCTGGAAAATTTTTAATGAAATTTGTTCCGGTTTTTTCTGGCGAATATAAATACATTTTTACTATTTAAAAATTTGTCTGGATTTCAATGTTGTGTTAGATTTAGACTGTGGATTGTTATTCGAAACAGTTTCGGAATTGAAAATGCTTTGTTAAACAAAATTGTTTGTTCCGATGCAGTCAAAAATTATTTGTTAACCAAAAACATTTTCTAACATTTAAAAAAACATTAAATTATTTGAGTCAAAATACCGCATAAACTTTTTCATGAATTATTCAATTTCTAATCCGCTTCTATGCTAAGTTTTAGAGAGAAAGGGGGCTTTTGCGATGGGGAATGGAATGTTTTACTTTAATTTTAAGGAATGCAATAAACATCCGGAACTCATGCAAAATTCCCGCATATTTAAGACATCAATAATTAACGTAAGTTTTGATACGATATTTGCATGTTTAAAATGTTTAAAAAATAGCTCTTTAAAGTTTAAACCTGTTTTATTAATGTCGATATACGAATATAGACGGCAGCTCTGAATCGTAAAAATAAGATTTTCAGCTAATATAAAAGATTTTCTAAAATTAGTCTCATCGTGAAAATTTTATATTTCATCCGAAAATTTTGAGTTTGATGCATAATTATAAATAAAATTAATACCATCTTTAAAATATTAATAATAGATTTAATTTTAGGAGACTTTAATGCTGAATTAACCGATGCATATTTTAGAATAGTTTTTAAATGTATTTAAAACAAATTAAATAAAGCAGCAAAAAAATGTTTAGGCTAATTTTTTAATCCTTTGAAAAAGCATTTAATTCCAATCGTCTCACGTGATAAAAGGATCGTATCACGAATACTATACAATATTTTTGAATTTTTTCTTCTGGCAACTATGAGATTATTATGTTATGTAAACTTTGATGAATAATTTAAGCCACTAAATTTATCCATCAAATATTCAATGAGTATGTATTATTTAAGACGAATAAACTCATTGACTTTAGTGCCCTTTTTTAAAATTCTGTTCATATCACTGATAACAGCTACGCATTTGTCGAAGCATATCAAAAGCAATATTTCATTGGGCTTTAGATTTTTTACAAATTGTATTTAGAGATTCGAATTCAGAAAAAGGAAAGATTTAGATGAAAGCGTACGGCAATTTATTATTTCGTGTCCTTTGCAGCAACGAAAATTCTTTGTCAATTTTGCGACAGAGTTTCCGTTTTTGATAAAACCTTGGCATTTTTTTCGAAAAATTATTCTAATTTATCACAACATCCTGTGGTTATGTCTGGATAAATCGAATGCATGATCTGTGAACGCGTTTAAACATTAACGTTATTATGCTTTATTGTAATTCGTTAAAATCATTACAAATTGTATTTTAGTATTCGTTAATTAATCCTAATTAATACATGCTTTTTTATTCTTAAAATATATTATTATTATTATAACACCACTGTTTATGTATTGTATACTTGTACTCTACATGTAGCAGTGTACGCGTAACGGCCACAGTTTAATGTGGACACCACAGAACCCATTGCCATCTCTGTTCCCTTGAATTTGATAATTAAAATTGATAAAAATTTAATTTATATAAAACAAGTTTTTTGTGTCGAACCAAATAGAATTTTAGTTATTTAGGAGTGATAATTACAGATAAACGATTTTAGATATGGACGATGTTGATAAGGTTTTATTTTAACCATTTCATGCATTTTAACATAAATTTTCAAGATAACGAGATGGACTATTAATGAAATATTTCAGGACATCCCATGCCAACTGGGACTCTAATTCTCCAAGTTTTTGCACTTCTAATATAAAATAAGCTATAAATAAAAAATCTGACATAACATAAACGCTTAATGTAATTATAATATTAATTAATAATAAAGGTATAGCGCTTATTCTATTCGTATGGTTTAACGTATTCCAATTTTATTATTTCATGAAGCCTTATAGATTTGACCTTGTCAGTCTGTGTGTTCTCAAAATAGTAGAGTTTTTAATAAATATCAACTAAAAGACTATAATATAAAATATTTAAATTCGAGATGTTTTCTATGGAAATTCTGGCGCTGTTCAGCCATACTTATTCTCATTTTTTATATTTAAAATTCTTACTCAAACATAACGAAAAAAACAAATAATAAACATTTTTGCTCTCTATTTACTAACTTTATTAAAACCTACTCCAAACGCTTTATTTCAAAGGAACAAATCAAAAAAACCGGAAGGCAACGTAAACAACAATAGATTATTTTTTGAGTGCATTAACTCAAACAATTATTAATAATTGTAAAAGCATATATACACAAACCTGGCAATTAAATAGGAGTAATAATATCATTTACTGTACTAGAAATTGCACAAACGTTTTAAAAATTAATGTCATTAAATGACTAATCAATAAAAAAAAATTATAATTTTGTAATAATAAATTAGTTTTAAAATTTATGTGTTGAACATTGAATCAAAAAAGAAGAGAATCAAAAGTTTTAGTCCGATTGATTATTTACTTACCACATTTCACGGCCCATATTCTATCCGGTATTCACCTTAAATTATTCATGCAAACAACTTAATCGATAATTTAATTTTTTTTAATTAAATATACCCTGTAATGTACCGTATATACAGTCTTGATCACAAATTATTTTTTTAAATAAAATAAAAAAACACTATTTATATAACAGTTTTCCATCATTGAAAAGAAAAATAGTTGTGCTATAATTCAACGTATTAATTAACATTATTTAGACAATTCTTCATTTTAAAACAGTGATATATGCGTACAATCATCACAACATTAGCAGTCACTTTCATTTTTCGTCGTAAACAAGTATCGCTTCCAAGTCTTTCGTCATTTATTTTTAAGTCAGTCGATTGTTGACTAAAAAGTTTATCTTCAATGATATAAAATTAGCATATTTAAAGAGACATTTTGGTAAATCAAATGATTAAATTGTGCATTTTTTACAGTATTATTTATTATTAGTAGTATTATTATTATTTTGAATTAAATATTTTTGGTTTTGATAAATAACTTAGTATTATTTTTTTTGTTAACTGAACGGCCAAACAAATAACAAACATCTAATTGAATTAAGGTGTTACGTATTACGAGATAGTCTTTACTCGAAGGGATGTGTGACCGGAATTATTATTTAAAGCTAGAAAAATACTTTCTCTTTTGTGCACAAATAGCTTTTACTTAAGAAAAAACTGTTTTGTTTTCTTGTCCGATCTCGCGAACTAACTCTTTATCTTACGATAGGATAGATATAATTTCCATTTATACAAATATTTGTGGTGGTGTTGTTTTTAACATACATAATTAGTTCCAATTTGATAACTGGATATTTTTTTTGTTTGAGAGTTTTTGATTTTTATCACTAAAAAGCATTTTTTAGAGTATTTGACGTTTTTTTTGACAACTATTAATAATATATTTGAAATAGTCTATCATATAGCGGTAGAATGCTCTCTATAGTGTTTGTCACTGCTTTCGGCATTAGTGTTCGCCAATTCACAGCCAACATATTGGCTGCGATCGGTTCCATATTGGCTCTGATAGGCTTCCGCTCTTAGTCTAGAGCCCATTGTGGCACATTGGAGGCACAGTAGATATTTAAATGCGCGACGAAAATCTTGATGAAATGTGACGTAAATGATCGGGTTTAACATCTATAGCCGAAAATAATTCGCAAGTTATAAATTTTCTCGAAATTTATATATTAAAGTTTTATTAATTACACTAAAATTCAAGCAAAATTATTCACTATAAAACAAACAATATCTCATTGGCTTTAAAGAATATTTTTCTTCACTTTACATTGAGATCTTAATCAGTGGTAGCATAATCTAATGTCTGAACACATCAAGCGGTTAATTATTCGGAGAGGAGAAAAAAACCTTAAAAACTATATTGATTTTGCGGTGTAATCAGAATCGATTTCGTGAACGGAACGCTACCCAAAACTTTAATTAAATGGGAATAGCATACGAAGAACATGCACGTAACACATAACTTACAGAGTTAGCGTAACCCAACCATAATGTTGTACTTGAAATGATACGAGGTATTGAGACTACTGACGCGGAGAACGGGCGCAATAATGCCAATATAAAGAAAGGTAACCTAAAAGAATAGCGCGCCGTTTAAATGGAAAATTCAATAGTAATAGTGATCATCCAATTTATAGACGTAACAAAATCAAGCTAAACATATAGGTTACACACTCACCAACAAACTGTAAATGCGGTCATAATGACTCCTTTGGTAAAAAAATGAAAAAACATTTTTATTTAAATAAAATCAAACAATAAAAGTGGGTAATTATTTAGCGATGAATGCGAACCTAATGTAAACGATGCTTTTCGTTCTCGGAGTGCGTTTGAAGCACGCCTTTTGTGTGCGCTGGCGATATTGATTGAGGCAGTGTCTGAAGAACGCTTTTGTTGAGCTTCAGGTTTTAATGATGATGATGTCTTCTGCGATGCCACTATTGTTGTGGTCGCGCTTCCTGTGGTGGACATGCCGTTTGTCTGCTTCAACGTTGTCAGTTGATGCTGGTCTACATTTATCGGTATTGTTTCGGTGATCTGAGTATTCTCATAACAATTACAGCTGCTATCAACTTTGATCCAAACATTGTTTGAATCGGCTTTCTTGGCGAAACTATTGGGCTCGTGCTGTGTTCGCTTCAACAGTGGCAGTTGTGGCGCAGAGTAACTCGGCCTCTGATCTCTTAGTTCCGCTTCCACTACCCTTTTGGCTGCGATATAAATCTTATAATACATCACAATCATCACTGTAAGCGGAATGTAGAATGCGCTGAGCGTTGCATAAAGTTGGTAACCAATATTCTGGCTCACTTCGCACGTGGGCTGACTGGCGCTGCCGTGTTCGTTACCTAACACTAATACCGGTGGAATGCTGATCAAACACGACGCTACCCATACTGCGCCTATAAATGATAGGATTCGTCTCGTTGTTCGCCGTACACCATATGTCAGTGGCTTCGTTATGGCGAGGTATCGATCTTTGTTTTTTTTGAGGGAATCATTACCATTATATTGAATATGTATTTTTAGGCAAAATTTTATTTAAAAGTTTTGTGTTTTTGCATACCAATCGAGATCATGCATAAATTAAGTATTGATGATGTACAACATGTTACATCGAACGAGACCCATAAATCGCAGAGACCACTGCTTAGATTCCAAGTGCCTGTCAGTTCGTAATGCAGTGCTACCGGCATCACTAATAATGCAACGCATAAGTCTGATATTGCTAGCGATACCTAAGGCATCAGAGGGTTATTAGAAATCACATTATCATATTTTATTTCAAAATATATAACTATTTTTCATTTTTATGCTAAAATAATTTATATCAAAATCCATATAGATTTTTAAAAAAATTTTGAAAAAGGTTCTTATGTAAATTTAAAAATAAATGAGAAAATATTATAAAAAATTCAAATAATTAATTTGATAAGCAACAATTGTATATTTTTATAGCTCTGTATTTTTTCATAGCTATTATGATAATGATACGAATAATTATTATTATACATTATTACTTCCACCATGAAATAAGCCAAAATAGGTAGCAAAGCAAAACTAGGTTAAAAAAGGTAAAAGTTCAGAGAAAAATTAACGGGAATAGTGAGCAATCACTACTTAAGAGAAATAAAAAAGCTGTGAAGATGATTTAAATCAGACTTCAAATAATTTTAACTTAATAAGGTCACTGCATTGTAATGTGTAATCTGCTTAAATTATTTTTACAACTATAGTTTTATTATAGACTCAATCACAGGTATCATTGTAACCACATTCAATATTACCGGTATTAAAAGTAATTTACTGTATTAAAACCGATTTCATGAATGAAAGTTTAAAAAATTTTTCTTATGAAAGAAAAAAGAAATAAAATTGAAAGTACGTCAAAATAAGCAATAAAAGCGAACATAGATAAAAGTCTGGAATACTACTTCTAATTAACTAGTTTTATGTTTTTGGACAAATATTATAAAGTTTTCCCAGTAAATCATATTGAAAATACCGAAAAATAATTTAATTGCTGCGATAAGAATGTTAATAAATAACAATGACGTAGATATATATATTTACGAGCAAATAATTTGACGGATGTCTCAGTTTTCGAACAAGAACTACCGAAAGACAGACAAGTATATTTCCGACAACAGTGGCGATTATCATCAGACCTAAAGAAACGACAAGAAGTGCTTCCAATCCTACAAAAAGTGAAATATTATTTCTTTTTAGTTTTTTATTTCAGGCAATAAAAAATCTGCAATAACAGTATAGGTTTAGAAAAAAGAGTGAAAAATTTGAGAGAATTTTTTTCGATATGCCATCGCAAAAAAACCTAACAAATCAATACTCACGCGGAGAAATGATGTCTTCGTCGAACTCAGTGTTTGAATTTTCAATATTACTGCACAGTTCATTTAACGTTACATTCAATTCGCCGTAAGTTTGTATTGCCTGAGGAGCGAGAGTATCGTTAATACACCACGAAGAGAGTACTGTCGATGAGATAAAGTTTATAGAGTTATTCGAGGACAGGTCCATTGAGCTGAGTGGGCACTTATGTCCATGTCGACAACGCGGAGGCATCGCTACACATACACCTCCAATTATAGCTATTAGTATTCACTCGAAACATCATCAATCGTAGCCGTTGTTGCTCTGCTTTTGTTTTTTTGGTTTGTTTTTTACTATTATTATTCTCCTTTGGATGCGATATAGTTTATTGTTTTCAAATCGGTTTTATCGTCAATGATCTGTTGTCTCGCGAAGCTTATGCAACTTTTATGAGCTTAGTTATCGTTAATTGTTTCTTTAATCATATACTTTAATATGAGAGTGTGTAACGCTGTGTGCTGTTAACTGTGAATGGCTTTCTCTCTCTCTCATGTGTTTAGCGTTTCATTACAAATCGATGAACAAACAAATTGCGTTTCAATCGTTAATTTCTGTTAACGTGTATCTCATCATCATTAAAGTTCTAAAGAGAAAATAAGAGAACAAAATGAAAATAAAGGAAAAAATTCTGTTTGTATAGCGTTAACTAAGGAGATATTTCTTTTTGACACAAAAAAAATTAATGCTAATCAATCAATCGATTATATCACAGCGAACACACACACACAAAGAAAAGTAAGACGAAAAATTCTCGCTTTTATTAATTCATAACTTTAACGCGTCGAATGATAACAAACGCGAAAGCAAAATGAAATACCTTTTAACGGCACATGTCTTCCACTTTTATAGCTGTTTTATTTGTTCGCAGCGCATCTTCGCATCGCAAATGCACTGCTTTTTTATATCAGAAACTGCATTCTGGCACTGCTGCTCTTATTTAACTTTTATTAAATGGGTATAAAAAAGCGAATAGTCATTTAACACGGCTTTCGCAGACTTCTAAACTATTGAATATCATCTGAAAAGTATTTTGAATTTATCATTTTACTTATACACTACTTTTTTATTTCTCACTCTCTTTTCTCTCTCCGTATAATATAGAAAACTTTTGCTAATAAGCTTTTGAGAAAAGATTTATAGCCATAACAATGTAAACTTATATAATTAGCTCATTTGATTTTATATATATATTGGAAAAATATTTAATTCTTTGACAGATTAAAAATATCGCATAATTTTTGTCAAAAATTTGTCTTTAAACGATTTAACGAGTGTATGATTATAGAGATATATAGTAAGTTTAATACGAGCAAATAATTTTCAAATCGATGAGCATTTTTATGATTACAGAATAGGTTAGAGCTTTAAATTAAATTCACTAATTCTTATAGATTAATAATTCACGGTTGAAATAGGATATCATAAGCAATATTATTTTGACTTTTTCGCTAATTTGGTTTTAAATTATTATATCTTACCAGAAAATAAAAGCGGGGCATATAAGAAATTTCTTTAAAATATCTTGGATTAGTTAAAGTCACCGTAATTGAAATTTTTCTCCATTCTTGTTCTAGGTTAAATTTTAAACAATTTTACCCAATTTAATTTTATATTTTAACCATATTAACCAAATAAACAAATATGGATTTATTTTTTTTAATTACTAATATCTGTTCTTAATCAAGCTATAATCGTTTATACGATGATGGAGTTTGGCAAATAATTTTAAAATTAACAATTTAATTTATTATCGCAATGCAAATTATCAACTGATATGCTATAATTAATTACGTGTTCCGTAATTTGATAATCAAACTAGAAACTAGGATTAACGAAAATGATATATATCTCTCTCCACCCACTCTTTTTATTCCACTAACGATTAAACATTTTCTCGTGTTCGTTCATTCAATCCCAACGCGTAAGATTAATGGGGATTTAAAAATTTTAAATATAATACCGACTATTTGTCTATTCGTTTATGTAAAACAGACTTAAATATATGTGCCTCTTCGATCATATTGATGGCAATATTGGGTTATCTAATGTATACTTACATTTTATCGGAGGAAACTTAAGTGAAATATGTAGTTAAAATAATTTTCTTAACATTAAAATTCGTGTTACGTATCGAAATAAATAAATTTCTCTTTTTCTTTAAGCAAAAATCTTTAAGTCAATAAATTCTTTTGGTAAAATCTCTGAGGCATTAAAAGTCGATTTATTTTTGAATATTTGTCTAAAAAAATCAATATGCTAGTAGTGGTGTGTGTGTATGTCTATATTTAGTGCTTTTATAAATTTATACGCATATAAATGCGTTCTTTTGTTTTTGTTTAATAATAATCTCGAATGGAATACGCGTATATATTAATCTTTTTTCGTTGTTCTTTTGATATTAATCTTCGAGTATTAGGTTTTTTTGTTTGGTTATTTACTGCGTAATATTGATTATTAAAAGCTAAATTACTTTGTTTGTGAATAATTTTCGAAATACAATAAAAATAAATTATATAATAAATAAGTGATTTTTCTCCAAATATTTTGCAGAATAAGTTTCAATAATTGTAGAATTCTTTTCATTATGCTACGAACTGGCTGATTATTGATTGAAATTTTAAATCCAAATCACTGCAATTAGATAGAAAAATACTACCGTAACTATTAATAATGTTTAATTAAACAAATGAAAAATTAAATTTGTACACTAAAAGTTAGACACTTTTAGACAATTTTTCCAGCCTATAATTAACTTTATTTCAAACTCATTCGCAATTGAACCCGTTATTATGCACAATAGCTTATGCTTTTTATTTTACTAAATGCCAGATTTTATTCTAATATAAATTACGAAACGAATATTAGATAAAAGAAAATGCCTGCAGTCATGAGATCACATCTCATCAATCTTCTCGAAGCCACAATTTAAAGCACGGATCAATAAAGAGACAAGCAATACAGTGATAATTTACGACTAGCTAAAAGCAATTAGTCTATTAGAGCCGTAATTGATCGAAAATCTTAGTCTCATAAAGAGATAAATATTTTCTAAAAGCTAGCGAACTAATGGAATGAGTAAAAAATTAGTGATAATTTATAGATTGGAACAAAAAGAATATATAGT
Organism: Phthiracarus laevigatus; assembly: GCA_034700185.1. NCBI lineage: Eukaryota > Metazoa > Arthropoda > Arachnida > Sarcoptiformes > Phthiracaridae > Phthiracarus > Phthiracarus laevigatus. Next base: position 9,843 of record JAQIXJ010000075.1, on the reverse strand, counting down.
TTTATCTCGAATGATTTACTTTCATGTCTTGAAAACTCTTTTTGTCTGGTAATTATCATCAAATTGTGATTAAAGAAAGTTATTTTTTGCATTTTAATATTTAAATTTAAACATCAGTTAAGTTTCGAACCAAACTTTTTCGAACTCTATTTCCAAAACCAATCTTGTGTTACGTATAACTTTCAAAATAGCTAAATCAATCAAAATTGTTGAAAACAATTTGAGTAATAATTCTAACACAATTTTTCAATAAGTTAATTTACAATTTTATAGTTAAATAACAACGACACAACCTTAATCTCATTTAAAGAATTTCATGGTTCAAAAGAGTTTAAATACGAAACATACATAAAAGTTTTATAAAATTATAAAAAATAACATTATAATAACATTATAACGAATGAGATCTATATTGTAAAGCGTAAATCAATACTATGGTAATTAAAATTTTTTCTCTTGAAAATTTTGTTACAAATATGCATAATTTTGATTTAATATTAAAAATTGAAATAACTTTTTAATTAAAAATTCCAAACAATAAATTTCGTTGTATTCTTAGGTATTTGATTGATAAATTCTTAGCAAAAAAAACTAAAACATGTATTTAAACATTTACAAACAATTCAAAAGTAGAATGCAGTATAATTTTGCACTTACTATGCATTGAAAAATTAGTTCGCTTCACAAAATAAAATTATTAACGGAAACATACATTATCCATTTGTAACCATATGTGCGCGTAATTAATTATTTAAACATCTATTCTATTCGTGTCTATTTTAATATCTTGAAAAGTAGAAACAGACAAATAAATTATTGTTCGAATCAACGCTAACGAGAAATTTAATTCTGATAAAATAGGTAAACGTGAATTTTTGACACTTGGAAAAAAACTAAGTTACGCCAATATTTGGTAAAAATATGAAATTATTTGTGCGTTTGTTTGACTGGTTAACCAATACTCTGTACGATAGTAGCGATAGCGTTAACGCAAATCTATTTAATATAACAATTAAAATCATATGAACGCTCCGGTGAACAGTTGTTGTCACTATTGCGGAAGCTGTGGCAAAGTGGAGGCAGCATATCATTTCGATGCTGCAGATCGTTATTTGTACAAATGTTTCGGTTATTGGTTTCACTGGAGAAACGATGTTCGCCTCATTTAGTGGCAATATAAATATATAAAGCTATATTATATATATATAATATTATATAATGAAATATTCTGCATCTTTCAGATTCTTATTGATTTTGAGCATAGAGCGCGAATGAATATGGCTGTGAAAGAATATATATATATATATTCAGTATAAGAGAGCGCTGCTTACAGTATAAAGTTTACTTTATTTATAGTTTGCCAAAATAAGAGCACACAATAGAAGAGGTATGAATGGCTCGAACAATATTTAAAGCAGACTGTATGGGACTCTTAGCAACAATATTTCACAATAATTTAAAAATCTTTGTGCCAAAGAAGACAAGCATCAATTTCTTTAAAAGTAAGATGTTTCTAAACCGTGATTTATTGAGAGCATCCATTCTTCGAGATAGAAGTAATCACTACCGGAATTGAATGCCTAAGGATTTATCATTATAATGCGTTTTATCATTTTTATTCTCTGCGATAAGCATTGATATACCCTTTTTACATTTATTATGCGTTTTAATTTCTTATTACTTTATTTTATTAAAAAAAATATGTAATCAAATAAATTGAATAAAATACTTTTTTTCGATACATATTCTAAGTGCGTGCTGTTTTTAAATAACACTATTAGCCACACAATTAATTAACCGAATATTTATTGCTAAGCGTATATTTTGCTGAGTCTACTTGTTTTGCTTTGAGTTAGTTCTATATTAACATCTTTGCTGCATCAATAAATCAGTTTAAAAAAACAGATTTTGACCATTTTACTCAAATAAAATAGGCTTTAGTGAAATTTCAATTTAAAGCTATTGCATCCACAAAATTATATCGCTTAGAAAACTAACATTACTGGTTCAATAATAAAAATCATTTTACAGATATTTTTAAAAAATGTTTAATACTTTAATAAATTTTTCAATTCGATTTCAGTAAAGAATCAATTTTAATGCGCATAATGTAAGTGCAAAATAAAAATATTCTCTTAGTACATAAAAAACAACTTTATCGAACAACAAAATGCAAATTATTGAAAAATTCTTTATAAAACTATTTAACAAATCTATTGAACATTACGGCTAATATTATTTTACTTCACTTTCATTTGCTTCAACATCGCTGGTCGAATTTCACAGCTAATCCATTAGTAAACAATATATTCGACGTATTGCCACTTAAATAAAGTGATTCTCCGATAGAAACCTGTAGTATTTCTAATTTACTAGACGATAATGAAAGTAAACGTCGATTTCATAGAAAAGCTAATATGTATACAGATTCATGAGTTAGCTGTGATGAGATATACCGTTGAATCTGTTATAGTCATTGAGTCACCGATAATTGAACGCAAAATTATTAAATTATGTGATATAATCCTTCAAAAATATATTCGTGGTAATGATTTATATTACAAAACTATTTATTCTTAATTTACTTTAACTGGAAACCAAAGTCAAATAAATTTGTATTTATAAGGCACACTCTAATCGTATCGTTCATACAGATAATCGATAACAACCCAAATATATAATACAATTATGACAAATATCATGTAATCCATAACTTATGTACACATACTCGCTTCAAATCAGATCAGATGTGAATTCATTGTGTACAGTATCAGTACAGTTAATCCATATTCACCTGAAATTCAATGTGATCACTGATCATATATCATACATAAAAATAAAGAGCCAGAAGACGGAAGAGCCCAAACCATTCGAACTAAAGCCTCCAAAAAAACCAAAACCAAATAAAACTTAAGACGTCGTAACGGCTGTCAACTTCTACTCATTGTAGCAAACGGAAAAAAAGAACGAGAAAAACTTCTTTTTCCATCAGAAACTTACTCTAGTGTAGTGGATGTGTGCATGAAATTCTGTGTTGACACCTGTCAACGAAGTCAAAAATGGTACACTACTGGCTGGCATATTGTCACAAACTTCTGTAGTTGGCAATCAAGCTATATATATGAGCCACAACTGGATCATAATGGTAAATGTGGTTCGGATCTGATGTGTCAGATACAGCGAAAAGGGAATCGAACACTCGGGACAACTTATTGCTTTAATTTTAACTTTAATTTTAAATTAAAAACTCAAAATATTACTGTACTAGTTCTAGTTGTTTTCAATTGGATTTGCCAGTAGCAATATATTAAGAACAATATTAATATTTAGGATCTAAAAGAATATTTAAACTAAATTAGGTTTGATTTTTTTTGATTTTTTTAAAAAATCGATTTACAATATAGCTAAAAACATATATTTCACAGTATCTACTGTATAAATGTTTAAATTTTCATTTTAAAGCCATTCTTCCAATGATGAACATAAATATAAAAAATGAAGATTTTGTCTAAGAAATTTCCTAAAAATTGGAGTTAAAATGTAAACGTTTTTATTTATCAAACTACTTTGAAAAATTGACTTTCAACTTTAAATTCACGTTTTTACTTATAAAAACGCTGTATGTTTGTTTGCAGAGCAAATTTAGTAGATCTTAAACTAAAAACAAACACAGCTCCAGTTATGTGATATATTTAGAAACTTCGTTCATTCAGCTTATAATGCCAAAAATTAAAATAAACCCAAACGATCGAAATCAAAAATCAGAAAATCGGGTCATTCCAAAATTGGGGGTTAAGTTGGCGGAATATTCGGGAATTTCTATGACGCAAAATAGTTGAATGTTTTTAAAAATGAAACATGAAAAGGTGTTTTCGTGAGTTATATTTCAAAATCGAATAGTTTTCAGACGGGCATATCTATGGCATATTTCTGGCATTCTCTTTTGGTTCGAAGGGAAAAATTTTGGCTTTGGATCAGTCAGAACCCAAATTTTGGCAAAATCCAAATTAACCCCAACTTAATCATGAGAGTCAGCGACACCCTTACATTAATATATGCCAACAGCTTATACCACACAGTACAATATAAGCTTAAGATAAAAATAAATTTAGCCATTATCTCGTATATGCGCTCTCACCGAACAAACAGTTTTCTAAATGGACCTTAATTTATCCGATGTTCACAATATTTACCGCAAGACGCACTTTATTTACCCATTTTGCGCTTACATTACAGAACTGTAGTTTACGAGAACGCAATGCAAAATTGTTTTTTTTGTTTTTGTGTTCCGCCTACACATTTCATTAACGCCATCGTTAATTATTAAGTTTGGATTTAAAACTCATTGGATTAGCTAATTGAAAAGCGGTGTAGTATTTAATACGCGCGCTATTTATAGTAAAAAAACGATTGCATAAATAAAAGATGTGACGATAAAATATGATGTATTTTTTTGTTGTTCTGCGCTTCATTGATACCAAACATATCATCGTTCAGAACTCAATTTATTTACGAGTACTACTCCTAAAAACTACGACTGCTATATCAATACATAAATACATTACACTCAAGTATTTAAGTCAACGATATGATATGGTCGGTGATCAGCAAACAAAAAACAATAAATGATAAAAACGTGAAAATAGAAGTCTAATGCTGTATACGTATGCAATAATAATAATAATAATAACATTATTATTATTATTATACTAAAGTTATTCTGGGATAGCGATAGTTAAACACTGAACATATGTAACATAAAATATATATAATATTCAAGATAAAACAGAAAACATAAAAACTGCATTTCCAATAACTTCCTATGAAAATAATAAAAAAATAATATAAACTAAAGGCCTAATTCTTACTATGGTTACCAGATGCGATGCAGATTAACTAGCTCTGGAAATTTTTTTATTTGAAATTGCCGAACATCTGCATTATTTTTAAAATAATCATTATTTAAAATACCGTTTGGAAAAACAATGTAATTTAAGCCTAAGATGATTAAAAACTATATTATGATAGAAATCTGTGTAAATTTCTTCTATAATTGTTGAACAGATGGATCTCGTCAATATTTTGTGTGAATACCGTATTTATATTGAGTTTTTTAGAATTTCTTTTGCGGTAATTAAATCCTATACTCAACAGCTAATTTAAATATATTAAAACGAACTCTATATAAAATCACTCGAAAAATTTTATTATTTTAATTAGTAATTCCTGATTAAACTGAATGCACATATTATTTTAGTTTTTAAACATTATCAATATAATAAGAAAACAGTAACGGGTGGCAACTTTAATTCATTGCAAAAAACATCGCAAAAAACGCTAACAATATAGAAAAATGCACTAAAAGCTTATACTGTATCATACAGTATGCACATAAATGCGCGAGATTTATGTCAATATCACATTCGAGTTAATCTTATGCCAGTATTATTCATCGAAAAGTATAGTTTGGTATTCTATTAAACCTGTCAGGTCTTCTTAGCATTCAGTATGCCTACATTATTAGCCTATCAATCTTTTTGCGAGAATAAATCCAACAATAAAAGTTTTGGTCGCAAACATTAATAAGCAATCACTTAAAACTTAACGTTAGTCATAATCATAGTTACCCAAGGTCTGAAGTGCCAGGAGGGGATCAGATCCTGAAAATCTTAAATTTTAGGGGGGATCAAAACTCAACGGATTTAAACGACAATTTTTTTGTCTTCGGACCAAAAAAATTTTTTCAGTCATAAAATAGCACGATTTAAATGCAATCTCGATTTTTTATGGGGGGGGGGTCAACATAATTAAGCTGGTAATACCGGCATTCAAAAAAACCCTGCTGGCTTGGAATGGTCAACTTTTCTAGAATTCTAGGGGGGTCAACCCTGGGCAAGCACCCCCTTGGGTAACTATGGTCATAATTATAAACTTAAGTTCGTAATATAATTAATAACAGTTTTGAAAAACGATATTTTTATTCATAGTACTTAATAAATGATTTTTTTAAACAAATCTATTAATTTATATCTTACAGATTCCAAATCAGAATCAAATGATTTAACCGAAAGCTAGGCCAAGATTAGTTTTGAAAGCGAATGAGTTTTAAGGAAAATTCATTTAATAAAATTTAAATGTAAATGACATTTGAAAAGTCAGATATTTCTTCAGTGTTCTTAAGCAAATCTCCAAAGAGCCTCCAGATCTTTATCGAAAAACTCGTGGATATTGTAACAATTTGTTGATTAAGATCGCTTTATGTAGAAATAGCTTATCTCATTAAATTAGTTTACGATGTAAACCGTTTTTTAGCAAACTTCGCCCGTAAATAAGCAGCAGCTCTAAGATTACACGTAAAACTTCTATAATTACAAAGTTTTTCGTTTAGCAATCCTCGCGATCGAAAAAAGGATTTCTTTTGCTACAAAAGATAACAAATTAACAAGTTTTTCCGTTCAAATCAAATGTTTCAATTAAAGGAAAAGCGATGAAAACGCTAAGCGTATTCATCAATAATTTCATGAACGAATAGAAACAGTAGTGTTACTTATATTTCAGTGTTTTTCCTTAACTAACACTGTGCCCGAATTATTAGTTCGCTCGATTGAATGCTACAATGTATACGATGTTTAAATAATACATTAATTAAATCCTAGTATTTTCTTATAAATAATGCTGACATTAAACGCATAGCATAGTATCGAAACGCTAAATAAACGGTAAACAGCGCACGAAAGCATCAAAAGTCAATTACAAGCACTATTAGCAAAATTAAATCCCGATGTAAATAATTAGAAAAATTAGTATCAAACTACTAATGAAATAGATTTTAACCTAAGTTTCGCTGCTTTTTGTGCCCACCTTTTGATTAATATAACGCCAGTAAAACATTAATAACGCGTAAAACATATTATGATATTGCGACAGAAAAGTAAATTAAATATTCGTTGGCTTTACCACGAAAATATCAAAATTTATTATGTGTGTCATGTAGGAAAGTGTCATTTATGGAACATATTTGATGCGTATGTGTGTTCCAGTAATGCCACAAAATACCCGCTCATCTCTCTATTAAATGAGTTCAGTTACGGATTTGATTTAGTATCTCCGCGTATATAACAGTTAATTCATATAACATTGTTAAACATTCATCCCCACAGTTTTTTGACTTTTTTTTATTAAAAGTTTTATTAATTAATTGTTACAAATCTCTGCGCGATTTGCGTTTTGCGTTATCTTTTATTTGATATATGTATGCTGTATATCGAAATTCTATGCGCTCAAACAAAAATTATTTAGAAATGACATTTATTGCTTTCGCTCTGTAAATAAAATACTATTTGCTGATATTATTAATCAAAATAAAAGTACTGAGTAGAGGTTAAATAAATAACCAGCGTTGGAGTTGGGAGGGAATATGCGCGCATTAATGATAAATGTTTTGATGCATTAATAAATGGTAGCGATTGAAACTGATATCGTATTCAAATTTATTAGATATGCCTTAATTAACCTGCCGATTGTAATATCGAAATTTTAATGAATTTTTGAGTTTTTTAAAGCTAATTGCGGTTATATGCGGTTCACCAACTTTGCGCAAATATGCGGTTATTATTTAAAAAAATTACACGCCAAAAAAATGTCAGAAAAAATTGCTTATAATAAGAAATGTCACATATAGAGCACTCGAGAGATGTTGTTGCTTCTATATACAGCTTCTGTATATATAGCTCCGTTGATCTTAACGGTAAATGATTGCATTTGCAGCAGTCATTAAAGCAAGAAGTGGTTCACAGTTGAGAACCTATTCCATCCCATTATGTGACAATCGTATGACAACAAAAATTCCACTTTTATCAACATATGAAAGAATTACGTCTAAAATGATAATTTTAGACCTCTAGCACAGTGACCGCCAATTCCGCCAATTTTACATAAACTCTATTGAAAATTCCCAACATTACTGCATCTGCTGTATATATATAATGCATATCTTTTATCGAGCTTTTATTATATCAATCCCCAGCTTAAATCTAAAGTTATCTATAAAAGTTGTTTACTAAGTAATATTTATTTTTAAAATTAAAAATACAAAAATAAAAAAATTCCAACACAAGCTTAAAATAAACAATTTATCGATCAAAAAAATAATGCGTTAGCGTTAAAAATGCAAAACAATGTCCAGTTAAAAATAGTTACATTGCAACAACTGAACGTTTGACGCCAACTGATGCAACCAATCACAGGGGAAATAACTGGGTATAATCCAAATGGCAATACCATTATTTTACGCCATTGTCGGCAGCGAATTAGTTCGCTTAAATCCAATTGCGATTATTTTTGAACAAATAGTGGCTTTTTTAAGTATTTAATTCTGCTATTAAATAATTGTTTTCCAGAAACTTTTCAGAATTTTGTTATTTTTAATTAATAACAGCCACTAAACTCGTAACACAGAAACACATGCACACTAAAAACATGAATTAAATTGTCAGCTAATCTAGAGTTAAATTAAGTTTATACAGTATAAACAACCGTTAATAGTAGATGTCACAGACATAGGCTTTTACTCATATTTTTTCGATTATTGTTATTACTATTATTGTTAATAGAAATAAATTATTAGAGAGCGTATTCATTATTAGTCATAATTCTTTGAAAAAAGACAGCGATGTCATGTGGATAAAAATTGTTTACATACGATAACAAAAACATAAAAATGTTCAGCTGTTAAATACTGGTGGGATATATAGAATGGGATCAAATGCGCTGTTTGTCATAAATATATATTTTAAGTTTTTATGCAATAATCGGTACTTCGAAAAAAAACGAGAGTAATATCGTTTAGACATAAAGCTTATATATTCTCTTTCGCTTTTCTCGGAAAAAAACAAAAGTCAAGTCATTTTTGTATATGCGTTTTTGATTCAATATAGATCGAGAAATCGAATCACCGTTGACTTGATTTTCGTATTTATTTTCGATGTTTCCTACGCGCAAAAATCGGCGTGTATGTGTATGTGCATATAATAATCTCTCTAAACGGTTATAAAGCAGAAAAAAGGTTAAATATAAATGTTGTGAGTGTTATGGATATGCGATGCGTTGCGTTACGCAAAAATATGTTCACTTTAAAAAACTAGAAGAAAAAAACAGATCCCTAGAGTAGAACCTTTTTACATTGAAAAGAATGTGTTTTTGTGTTAAAGTGAAACAGACGTATGAATAGTGATTTTTTGATATCTCTCGCGAAATACCATCTGCCAGAATAATCGTTAGCCGAAGGCGTGTTAGTTATAGTTGTAAAAAATTGGATATTCTCGGTCGTAGACTACATATTGTTCATATTACTTCACATTTTAATGCAGGTTACGACATAAAGCCAATTTTTATCGCAATTTTTGAAAATAGAAAAAAAATTGACAATAGTTTTAGTATTAAAATTAAAAATTAGTCTATTTTTAGCGATAGAAATGTTTTGCGAAATTAAAAGTGCTTAAAGCGTTTTTATTATCATTTCACGATAAAGAAACGTTTTTGTTTTACAATACATATTTTTCGTGAGAATTATAGTTCAATACGACAATAAGAAGGCATTATTTTATCATGAAAAAAGAAATAAGAATAATTTAAATTTTATGATTATGATTATGATTTTTTCGCATTAAAAATTTTTTGCCCAACTTGTGTCGTAAAAAGTAAGGAAAAAATAAAAAAGTGAAATCGACTGAAAACTGCGCTCATATAAGTGATTAAAAAACATTTATTATAATCATCTTCTTTGAGAGAATGAGTGAGTGAGAGAGAGAGAGAGCACAAAAAATGATAAATGTTTTAAAATAA
>JAQIXJ010000074.1:0-58466 GCA_034700185.1 Phthiracarus laevigatus | reverse complement strand
TGTGAATTGAAATCAATAATAATGATAACACCTGAACTAATTTTAGCATCAGTTTAATCATCGTTCGAAAAAACCTATATTTTAAATCCAATAATTTTAGAAGTGATTCAATGTAATCAATTTTTTAAAAATAAACTTTACTTCTCAATTGTTCGCTCAAACATATATTTTGTTAGCGTGTCTATCAAAATATTGTTATCGGATATGAGTTAGTCAAATATTTGTTAGATATATCATACAGTAAATAAAGTCTAATTACGATTGCAGCCATATTTGTATTTGTTTCGATTTATATATGTGTATCTTATTGTTAACTATTTTTGAGAATGCTTTTCGTTTAGGTTTACGCAGGTATGCGATATATTATGTAGTATTTAATAAATAAATTTGTAACTTATTCTAGAAAATCATTAATAATATGTAATGTGCACAATGCTTTATACTTAGATATTGATCTCTATTAAAAAATTTTCATCTTATCTTTTGTAACAAAAATGAATCGCAAAATTATGGTTATACATAAATAATTATATATAATTATCGCTATATTATACGTAGGAATATTTTTATTTTAAAATAGTTAATTATTTAATGTCGCTTAATTAGGTTCGTTATATAATTTTTTAACAATTTTAATCAAAAATTACTTATTTACCAAAAGTAATGAAATAATAAACAAGTTAATTTAAAAACGCATTGGAAAAAATACAATTTAAAAATCATTTTGTACCATTAACATGTTCATAAAATTTAATATTTGAATCGTTAATTTATTAACTACATTGATATTTCCAGCTATTACTGAAAATTTTGAGACACTTATTGCGCTAAATTTTGTTCGGTTGTAATCACGTATTAATTTACGATTTTATAAACTCGCGTAAATAATGTTTAGTTATCGATTCGTTATCGATACCGATCTTAGTTAACTTAGTTTAGCTTTTTTAAATTATGATATTTAGTTTAATGTCATATAATATTTTAATTTATGTAAAATAAAACAAAAATGTAATTATTTCAAAATATAACCGCAAAAAAATCACGAGCAAAACTCAAGAAATAATAATTAATGTTTAAATTATTTTACATTAATATTTTTTTTGACGAGTTTTTTATGAATAAAATTAGCATAGAATGAATTCAAATTCGATGGCAATGATAAATAAAATAATTTTTATAAACAGATATATAATACTTTGTAATTCAAGTAATAATCGAATAATTGTACTGTATGGTGAAATGTTAAACACTGTATAGCCATATATAAAAAATTAGTTGCAATTAAAAACCAAATAGTTTAGGATAATATAACGATATCCCGTTGGCGACAGATACTCGCTGAAAGTTACGCGTTAATTTTCCTAGTATCGCGGAGAAAATTATTAATTTTTTTTGAAATTTTCAACTTTTCAAGTTTAAAGTTAAAGTGAAGTTAGTATAATTCGCTTAATGATGGTTAGGAATTGTAAAATTGTTTTTCTTAAGAAGGGATTAAAATTTAAGTAATTAATAAAATCCCTTCTGAATACAGTGTTCGGAATCACTCAAGGAATGGACGAAAACCCTTTTAAATATAACGATGTAAAAATCACATTTTAATTGAAACAAATTTATACATTAATAAAATTTTATTTAATTGTTGGACAATTGTTGGACGTTATATAGATTGCTGGCAGTATTGTTGCAAAAGTTTTACCTAACAATAAACTTTTAATATACTCTAAAATAAATAAGAGTTTTAAAAACATACCATAATTAACTGAATTTTGTAGCGCGAGATAACTATTGTTTTAGGTTTCAAAAACTGTTCTGTTGCAATTTGTGATAAAGTTTGGTAAGTTTGGATAGGTTTGGATGGGTTATATAAATTTGGTAAGTTTCGTAGGTATCATAGGTTTGATGGGTTTGGGTAGTTATGAATAGGTTTGTATAGATTTGGTAGGTTTGGTTTTATATTTTTAAATTAGTTTCATGAAAATGTTCTGTTATAATCTCTTGCTTGAACTTTCAATAATACGGTGCAATAATACTTTTATTTTTTATTGTTGGGGTATAATTTTTTAACAATACTGCTGGTAATCTATATAACAATCCAATTGTTTATATCCACTTGAATATTTAAGTCTGTAATTAGCTATTATAACTCATTAAAAACTATGCGGTTGATACTAATATTGTAATATTATATATACAAATTGAAATCAACTATCAGTTCAAAATGTTTGTATAGTATTCTCATATAGCATAAGCTACTCATTAAAACAAAGTTTGAATATTCGCACAACAAAATAATTAGGGCAGTGAAAATCGTTAGAAAAAAGGTGCAAAAATCATTTATTAATCGTTAGGAAAAATGTTGAAAATTGTTTAACAAAAATCGTTTGAAAAATTTTAATTTTTTGTCACGAAATTGAATTATAATACACTATATCATGTAATACTTTATATTGTTTTCAGTGAAACTTTTTCTATTGTTTAAAAAAATGTTTTATATTTCTAAAAAGATCTTTAAATATCAACCGATGTCTTTTATTAAATTTGTTATTCTACACTTAAATATGCATCGAAAGTTAAAAGAGTTTAAAATCACAATAAAATTTATATATAAGGATCTGATGAGAAATCACGAAATATTATCCATTATTCAAGTGGATATAAACAAGTGAATAAAATTTAATTGAAGAAATTCGGACAATCGTACGGATATATTTAATGAAAATTTATACGTTTTTGTTAAAATGGTGAATAAAATAATAACAACAAAAACAACCGGAATGTTTTACAATTTTAAATAATAAAACCTAAGCTGAACTGTGTTGGAGTTTTATCGGGTCAGATAAACGATTAATTTAAGCAGATATTTCTGTTATTAAAATCTACATATATATAACCCTTGTTGTATCTATTTTAAAAATGATTGAATAAACGAATGAAAAATCTGCAAAATTTAAGTGTATTATTATATTCTGACAAAATATCAAAATTTTCTGTTTTCTGTTAATAAATTATTTATTACTTATTACTATCAAAATGTCATTCTCGTGAACTTCATTCATAAAGAACAGCTTTTTTCCTTAAAACAATTTTTTCGTGAAATTTTTTTATTTTTATCCATCTTAGAAAATGTTTTGCACATAAAACCGAATGTATTTGTTAAAATAAATAAAAAGAATGACAGAAATGTATGCATTATTTGATAGTTAACTAGTGATAGATTGATAGTTATATAAATATTTATCAATAAAAAATATATTCAGCAAAAAAAACAATAATAAATCTATAAAAAAACTGAAATCAATTCTAAACTCATAATTTCCGATAATTACAAAGTTAATTTCTAAAATTTCATTTAATAAAACATATACAGTATAAATCGTTATAGCTGTGTAAACTATTTTCGGGGTTTTTGGCATTTTCGCTTAAAGGAGGAGGTGTTAATTCCAGCGAACGCTTAAGTAATCGCAGCTTGATATGATAAAACTTTTAAGCCGCGCTTTTATTATAAATGCTTACGACTTAAACATCGCATTGACGACCGAAAGCCTTTTATTTTGAGCTTATCTTTTAAATTGAAAATTTTACTTTTGCTTTTGTATACATTAATAAAATAATCTAAAGCATCTTAAACTGAAAGGAAATACGGGTATATAAGTTATATATACCTGCAAACGATAACTCCATCGGTTTATGTTTGAATTGCTTATATGAGTCATACGATTTGAGTGCATTATGCAGATTATTGTTAGAGCGAAAAACTGTGCTCAAGGAAGCAAAAGTTGTTTTCAAAAAGTGTGATTCCCAATACTTGTTCGATATTATCAATTTTTACACCAATGAGTTAACAAAAAAAACTGGCAAAAAAGTAGAGAAAGAGAAACCGGTTTTGTTGTGTTTTCTACACACAAACAATACATTTTTACCTGAAGTACACACACTTTTTCTCTCTCTTAGACTTGAAGTCTAGTTATTGATTATCTCAGGGAGAAAGAGGGAGAGAGTATTGTTTCATTTTCTCTGCTCCATTCTTCTTCGTCTTCTTCTTTTTCTTATTTTTATATTAGTTATTCCTATACATCTACAGTATTTTTTTTATGCTCGACCGCAAAACAGTTTTTGGTTTATACGTATGGCTGGAGGCAAAACCGGGTGCTCACGAACCAAACGTTATTTCAATATATATCTCTGCCAACAATTTTCTCTCTCTCTCATGAGTGGGGCTCTCGCCACAGCAACAGAGATAGTGGCTGTGGCTGTTCGTGTTCCACTTCACTTATAAAGTCGGGTTGGGGTCAGATAGCAAAAAGACGCAGCGGGCAGTCCATCAGTAAAGTAGTCGCCGAGTCGCCAGTCCGCAAGATTTATGCCATTCTTCATTCATTACATATGTTTTACCACTGATAAGCAAACTTTGTCATTGCCAGTGATTGCCGCCCAACCAAATAATCAGTGGTATATGTCAGTTGTACCACAAAATATGAACCTAAGCCTCCACCAGAACAATAGCGCACCAGTGAAGTATACCACTGAGACTAACAGTGAATTTACAGCCGATTTTATGCTGAAAATTCAGTTTTTAAAGACAGTCAGTCGAAAGAGCTAAACAATATAAAAGTCAAATAAGCAGTAGTTTTTGGCCTCCTCTAGAAAATATGCAAACTGTATATAATAAATATAAATTTAGAAGAAAAAACTGCACTTAAAGTTCTGTTGAAAAAATTTTGATTGAAAACCTGATTCTCTCTCTCTCTCTCTCTCTCTCTCAACCTCCCTCTCTCTCCTATTTTTTTGTTTTCTATCTAGTATTCTTAAATATTAATATAAAAACTTCATGTATTAATGAAGACAAATTTTGTTTAATGCTCAAAAAAATAAGAAATGTTTTCTCTGGATAAAAACTATGCATCAAAATATTTTTGTTCTGTTGGTTACAGTAATAATATTTTTCTTATTCTGCTTTTGTTAGGTTGCTATTCATTGTCCATTTTATATCAAATAAAAATAATGAATAAAACGATGATTGGAGCAATAAAAAAAATTTAAGAAACATCTACCGAACCATTCAATAACTTTGTAAGAACTATTATTTTATTATGCAATTGTGTTTACCAACATTTTTTTGGCTTATTATATCATAAGATTTGTTTGAGTAATATAGTAAATACTGGAGAAAACAAAAACCAAAACAAAAATTGAATACCGATTAAGTGTACAAAAATTATATTTATATTAAAATCATTGCAAAAATTAAAATTGTAGCGATAAGATGCGATAGAAATTATAATTTCGTGGTATACGGGTATGAATTCCTAAAATACGTAATAAACCGCAGTAAAAAAACAACTCTCTTCTATGGCACGGATTACAACTCGCGCTTATATACCGAAAAAAAACGCACTCAAACTTATCATACGTGGCTGTAATAAGTACTGCATGATCACAGATATTCGGTGTGCGTGTGTGTGTATGTGGTGACGAAGAAGCATAGTTGCCGCCTATTCAGGACTGAGAAGCGATAAATCGTGTGGATTGAAGCCAACCTCCAACCACACACCATAAGGCTGGCACTAAAACGCTTATTTCAAGTGCAGGTTCTGTTCGCATGGTTGTATGGTTGATGGCAAACGGCTATGCAATGCTGTTCGGCAATGGTGTGTGTGTTTATGTGCCGAATATTCTCTATTGTAAAAACAACACGTATCTGAAATAAAAACGCGCTGAATAAAAGTTATCGGAGAAAACAAAACACGATATATTAATTAATCAAGAATTTTTGCGCTGTTATTGGAGACTGGAAAAAAAGCAAACGTATTGTCGGCTGCAGTCATCATATGAATAGTAGCCATGAAAATGATTCAATGTGCTGGTTGTGATCTGCCTATTTTGGACAGATTTTTATTGAACGTATTAGACCGTTCGTGGCATACTAAGTGTGTTCAATGCTGTGAATGTAAATGCAATCTTTCCGAGAAATGTTTCTCTCGCGACGGTAAACTTTACTGCAGAAACGACTTTTTTAAGTAAGTGGCAATTTATAGTTTCGCTCATCATATCGCATGTGTAATATTCAAAAATAAGTTTGATAAGAGATTTCCTTCTCTTTCTTTCTCTACTTCTGAACCGTTAATAATCGCTTTTAATGACAGCAAATAACTATATTAGTGTATTATTTAAAGCCATTAATGATCCTCTCATTCTGTCAGTGTTACTGAACCCTTAGCTTTATTATTATACTTATCTCCCTTTTCCGTAAATGACTCTTTAATAGTGTCCTCACTCACTCTCTCTCTCTCTCTTAAATAACTTCCGTGGGCTAACACTGGGATCTGTTTCCATAATTATTATGGTAGCACTCAATCAGTGTGTAGTCTAAAAATATTTCAACTGAAATCTTTATTTAAATATTTATTTATGTAAATTAACCGAAAAGTGGTTTTTAGCGTACGAAATAATACGTCAATTTATTAATATCATTCAACACTTGGAAATCTAATAAATATTGATACTAGTAATATCAGATGGGAGTAGAAGTGGTTTTTTTGAGTGAGAGAATTATCTTATTAGTCTGAGGACCAATGGGGAGGAAAGTTTTTCGTTTAGATTTTAAATTATAATATCAGTGAAGATGCAATAATCATAAGAAACCATAACGGCTGTAATACCGAAAACGTTAATAATTTTTCTTTTCCTGTTAGATTAAACACTAAAAGTATTTTTAGTGATAGAATAGGTCATAAGTTATAACTTATTTATATTTTTGTTTTGTCAGCTGTGGTACTTAAAAAATATAATATACTATTCTTCGCCAAAAGTATTTTACGATAACAATAATAGCCAATATATTAAAGTTATATATAAAAATATTTTTTTTGTGCCGTATTTTATTACTTATTTACTCTTTTTTTTTTGTAAAAATAAAAACTAACCAAACAGTTTTATAATACAAGAGAAATTTTTATTATTATTATGTTTTATTTTCTGGGGGAAGGGTTAAGATAAGGGTCAAAGATAGCAAACACACACAGGCATAAGCAGCAATAAGAAAATTGTCGAAAAAAATAATAATTTCTTGACAGTAGAATACAGTAATCACTTTTAAATCTTTTGCTACTTTGATAAAAAGCAAATAAATTACTTTTAAAGCGAGAGAAATACGCTCACGAAATATCTTGACATTTAATGGCTACCAGTTTTCGTTAGCACTACTGTACACCTAATCTATTAACTGTAATAATGCGATTGTTATAAAGTAGCATTTTTTGCAGCAAAAAAAAATAAAAAAGTAAAAATTATACTGTATATACGTGTAGCAGCAGTAGGACTTTTAATACAATGTAAAAGGAAAAATATATACTATTCTAAAATGATAGTTAATACCCTCACCAACGCTACTAATGACTCCGTAAATGTTTTTCAGTATTTTTTTCTCTCGAATATGTTGGTATACAAACACATTACAGACACACACATACATACACACACACCACCATAAAGAGAGACTCTTTGAATAAATAGCCACTTTGCCAAAAATGTTTCACAGTTCGTTGACAGCCCGGATCTGGTCTGTTAGTGGACATGCACTTCTGGTTGCTTATAGCGTAACACATCCTCCACTCTTTGATGATAGCCTCCTCTCTCTCTCTCTCTCTCTCTCTCTCTCTCGAGTTTCAAGAATTGAAGAAAAGTGGAAAGTTATACTTTTGTTGAAGACATAGCGCATCAATAACAGGCAACAGCGACAGCCACAGCAGGAAGCGGCAAAAGAAGTAGATATTATTAAACGGCGTGTTTAAAAGTTAAGCGAATCGGAGAGCAACAGAAGAGTCGCAACTTGTCAGCAATGATTCCAGGTTCACATTTCAGTCATTTGAACGCACATTTTGTTTCATCTGTGCTGGAACTAACCACAGACTGGCATTATGGCGACAAACCTCCAAACCGAACAACAAACTAGAATCAGTAGTAGTATGTACTACTGGTGGCATATCCATCGCTGACGACACTGACGACCGAAAGAGCGAAGCGAAAAAAATTGCAGCTGAAAAAAGGAAACCTAAAAGAAAAGAATGAAAGGAATTGTTGTGTGTGTTTGACAATAGCGGACATTATAATTAGACGATCGGACGGATCGAGCCATTTATTTTCTCGTCACCCTTTAACAGTTTAGTAGTTGGCATAATACCAATAATTTATTTAAGCGTTTAGCGCTTTAGAAAAATCTTTGGAGAGAGATCGAGAGAAGAAGGGAAAAAAAAGAATTTTCAACTAAGAGAGCGTAGAAAAAGTGTCACTTCTACGAAAATTGTCAGCAATAATGATACACAGGGAAGAGTCAAAACAAAAAAATACAGTGCGTACAGAAGTAGTGTCTGTTGTGTGGAAGCCACACATCAGTTGCTGCTGCTGTTACACATCTCTCGCAGGAAATTGTCCGACACTAACAAAAGAGTACAAATTATTATTCAAAGTGATGCTAAACACGAGTATCTAACTATTATTAACGTGACAACATCGATGGCACAACTGGTCATTAGCGTCTCAATACCACACACACACATCAAACATTACGTGAATCGCGAAATTTGTGTAACACTTAAAACGCAAAACTACTACCAGTCGAGAGTAGATATACAGTATAAGTGAAGGAATTTTAGACTAAGCGAGCAAAAAAAACGTGTGCCACCCATGAAAACATGACTGACATTTAACACATTCTTACCATTTTTTTCTTTACTTTTTTCCTACTGATAATCGCGAAGTGAGGGAGAATTTTATAAGAATAATTTTCATCGCTTCTAAAATGTCAACATTTTCGTTTAACATTTAAAAATGAAAAATATATCCTAAGATATATATCTCTCGTACGCTGTATTTTTAATTTTTTTCTTATGCGAACACATTTATCTTTGATTTTATTTTTTACTTTACCTCATTTTTCCATAAAAATAAGAAAAATGCAACAAAATTTTTGTTCACCAAAAATAATTTTTTAAACCAAAAAATGTTTTTTTTCCATGTAGACGTTTCGGCACAAAGTGTTCAGGTTGTCTGCAGGGGATATTACCGACCGATTTGGTGCGCAGAGCGCGCAGCAAAGTATTTCACCTCAAATGTTTCACGTGTCTTGTGTGTCGCAAGCAATTGTCAACGGGAGAAGAGTTGTATATACTAGACGAAAATAGGTTCATCTGTAAGGAAGACTATCTGGCCAGTAGGCATAACCAAGGTATGATATTTTACGCCTAAATATTTAGATGCGCGCATACTTCATACGTTACTTTTGCACTATCGTTTATCGTATACTGTATAGATGTTGTATTGTGATGGATAAGTTGATTGTTTTGTTAGAGAAAAAAAGTTATACAAATTAATGCCGCTTTAATTGGCACGCAATACGCGCAATAGAGCACCATATCAGCCACACCTCTCATTTGTGCGATTCATACCACACACACACACACCACCACCACTGCCCAGTTAACCAGCTATTAATATAAATATACATATAAGTTATTTTGTGCGAACAATAAAAAATGTGTATATATGTATATGTGTGTGTATTGCCCATAAAAGAGATTTATAAATTCTTGGAGCAATGCGTGAGCACCTATTCAATGGTGTTTGCATAATACAACACACACAACACTGTCTATTAAGAGCTACTCTCAACTGGAATAATGAACGGGAGAGTTGACTGTACAATGCGAGAGAGAGAGAGAGAGAGAGAGAGAGAGAGGGAGGGAGAGAGAGAAGTGAAATATATATCAAATGATTTAGCACATATGTATGGCATGCAAACTATGCAAACTCTTAAGGATTGTCTGAATCGTAGCTTACGAGTTAGCTTTTCGTTTAAATAATATGGTAATAATAATTCAGGTTTTGTATATTTAGTTCATTGTAATGGTGATATTGGCAGTGATTACATGCCGAACGTAATAGTGTTATATGAGAAAAACAAGACATGCAAACACGAGTAGATATGACACAGAATACATTGAGTAATAGACACGAAACCGAAAAGAAAACAATGAAACGCTTGGTTACAGTGTGATGAGCTCATTTCAATCACATAGTTTTTGATGCTAATAAAAGTGATATACTTGCTATTACACCGCTATTGATTTGCGGCAATAATATTGAGTTCGGGAGTGAGACGTTCGGGAATATACCATACAGTATAGGATCAGTTTGAGTTTTCAAGTGAGTTTATGTGTGTAACGCAACACACACTCACATACGCAGTGCATAAATGTGTATACCTTTGCCATTGTATGATGAGTTTTCTACATAGAGTATAACAACACAAAACTGCATGTGTGTATGTGTTGCGAAGTACAGAATTGAGTACAAAATTCAGTAGAGCTAAAGTACAGAATATACGGTACACCGTTGGCTATTTTTCCCACGCTTGAAGCAAGCATTGAGAGTTAGCGTTTAGTCTTAAAGCTCTTTTTGCACTGACAGAATCACACATGCATATGAAGCGTACGCCCAGTGTGTTACAACGTATATATACATGCATAACATTGAATATATGGCAACGATTGTGTGATATACGTTTCATATACTGTACAATTCGTATATACAATATACAGTATGGTATATACTGTATATTGGAATAGGAAATATTGGCTATGCTTGCAAATTCAAAACCTTTTTTGCCACAATTCACTACTATTTCTACTCCAAGTTACATATACCTATGCGAGCATAAAATACTTCTGTACAGTATAGTTGCCTATTGTTTTCAGCAGTCTTTTGTGTTGTTAAGGCAAAGTTTTTTTTTATTTTTATGTGCAGATATATGCCTCTGTGTTCAACACAATGCTCACATTTAGATAGTAAGTTAGCATTTAGGTATCGATTATGTACTTATGTTCTTGTCCTCCATTCAACTTCTTCTCAAACACTTAAGACCTTAAGACCGAAGAGAGAGAGAGAGAGAGGGAGAGAGAGAGAGATGCGAAGTAAAAAACAAGGAAAACAAAACCTGCAAATAAATCCACTAAAGATATATGTGATGTAAAAGAGTTGGTAAAGAAAAAAAGGGTTAATGGCATAATAGTGATCAGTAGTCTGTAGTGTAGTCTCAGGTGGTTTCGGGCAATAGAAACGAATTGTTTGGCGATAGTATTTGCTCTGCTTTATTATAATCAATGATCGTTATGATCACCTTAATCATAGTGTTTCTGCTGTGTTGTGTTTCGGTTATGGTTTATATTCGGGTTTAATAACAATAAAGTTCTTGGGTGGCCATACATAACACTGGCAATTATCGTTGTTTATTATCTATTGAAAGCTCACTTCTACCACAAAATGACGCCAAACTTTATAAGGAATTATATTTTCTTGTGATCGTCGTAATAATAATAACGATAATAAATGCAATAAACTAATAACTATAGCAAACAAAAAATCAAATCAGTAGTTGCGCTGTGTTTTAGCGATTTTAAATTTCATATATAATTTATTTAACTTTTTAAATATTTGACAGCCTATTGTATTAACAGAAATAATTACATATTGGAAAAAAAGATTTATCTGTAAATTTTCGAAATCTTATTTTATCAGAGAACTGTTGTTGTGTTAAAAGTTTAAAGTTTAATAATAATTTCGGTGAAGAGAGAAGAAACGGGAGAGAGAGAGAGAGAGAGAGAGAGAGAGAGAGAGAGAGAGAAATAGTTCAAGTGATTTCATTTTGGTGTGCGATAATTGTAATTGCATGTGATTTTTTTCCTGATTATTATGGAGATAACTGCTAACTGCCAAACAAAACACGGCGAAAGAGATAATCGAACGAAAAACTAAGAAAAAAATAAATCAGACGCGATTCAATGATTTTTCGATACGCATTAACTGCAGATACTATTAAATTTTTAATCATGTAATAGAGTTTTTACATTTTCGTAATTATGCATTTAATTTAAACATCAACTTTTAACTGTTTCTGTTTCGCTTTGCATTATGGCTGTATTTTCTTTTAATGGTTTACTAAAGTATTTTTTCTTCGCTTCTCTCTCTCTCTCTCTCTCTCTTCATTTCTTATACACCAATTTTTTTTGGCGCTGAATGCTTGAGTGAAGCTTTACAGTAAAATAGGTGCAGGTTTTTAATGTGTAAATCATTCAAGTTTTTTTCCTGGCGAAAAAATTATTATTTATAATATTCGCACTGCTCTATATATCATTGACTATTAATATGAGTTATGTTTTGAGTTTTGTATGTTTCGGTAACTTATCTAATGTTTTTTCATGACTGGTGTTGAAGTTCTGTATTTTTAGGAGTGTACTTAAGCAGCGGTTATTACCGTAAAATAGGATTTTTTCGGTTGTTTGTGTTTTTCAATATTACACTTGCATTTTGAATTATCTTAACATTGATGTTTGCAACTGATATGTAAGCTTATATATTGTTTTCGGTGGTTAAAGAATAAACAATTCAAGAATGCTTTGACAAAAATTAAGTTGTAAATATATTGTATATTTAAATACACATCAAATAAATGATGTTATAGTTTTTAAAAATTCCAAATACCAATGTTCAATAAACTTAGAAAAATTTAATAACATTTTGAAGAAACTAAAACAATAGCAGTAAAAATTTATCTAAGATAAAAATAAGAACTCAAACAATATTTAATGAAAAAAACAAATATTTACGCATTCCATAAAAAATCTGAGCAAAACACAATCTGGTGACAAAATAAAATTTTAAAAAATTTTAATTTATGCAATTTTCCTTTTTTCTGGCTACCAGTTAAGAAAAAATAGAAACATATGGGATTGTGTAGTTCAGTAAAACAATTTTCAGCCACAAGTCTGGGATAGCATAATCTTTATAGTTAATTTATAATTGCTAGATATGTTTAAATTTAGATAAATTTATAAATTGTATTTTAACGCAGTTAAAATTAGTACAATAAATTTTCAACAGTGTAAGCTAGCCTTTATTTATTAGTTAATAATTCGTTGTCTAATATTACAGTATAAACAAAATTCTCTAAAAATTTGAATATGGAATTTAAAAATGTAATTAAATTATTAGTTACAATCAACTGCCTGGAAACTATTTTCATAATGATGTTAGTCATAAAACAATGTGCCAAAGAAAGTTTATAAACGTAAACGTAATAAGATTTTATCAATAAAATTAAAATTATCCGTTAATAAAATAGAAGCAATATTTTTGAGAAACTATTATCTGTATAACAATGCGAAAAATTACGCGTAGCTATTATTTCGTATCCGGTACTCCCAAATTAGTTATTATAAAAAAATAATTTATTGGCACAATAAAGTATTTCTTAAACTATTATTCTACCACTTTTTGTTTCGTAACTCTTTAGTTGTCATATTAAGTAACAATTTCATTGTTTGTGTAACATTGGCCGTCGGGGTCCGTCTCATTATATCCAAATGAACAATAAATGCTTAGCACGTGTGTTATTGTTAATGCTCTCGGAGTGGAGCAATGCTACTGTAATTTGCGATCAAATAGGCGATCAATTTATATTTGTTTAGCCAAACACATTAACCATACTTTTATTCTTAAGTTGATTCAAATAACTCTCATGTGTACAGTACTTGTCGGTTAAAGAAAGCGCAAACTTGTTAATCACATAAGAACCTCAAATAAGTGCTAATTCTAAATAATAAAATTAATGACTGGGAAAAAATCTCAGAATGTTTTTCAGGAATATTTACATATTTTTTTACTTAACCGTATAAATATTATTATCTTGAACAATAAATAATGCTTAAATAATTTTTTAAAAAACTTTTTTATATAAAAAAATGTTATAAACACAAATCAGTACAGGGTATAGAGCAGTGAGCGATGCGGAGAGCAACACAAAATTATTTTTCTCATTCTGACAGTGTGGGTAAAAACATAGTGTAAGAAAATAGTTGAGCGAATAATTTGTGTTCAGCGCAAAAAAAATAAAACAATATCAGAGTTTGCTGTGCTGTACGGTATGAATGCGCACATAAATAATTATTGTGCTTTAGTAAAGAGCTATCGCCAAAACAAAACTTGATTCCGTGGCTGAATTATCATACACACTGAAACAATTGTCAGTTTTAAAAAATTTATTTATGTTTGTTTTATTTTTACCCGCAAAGTATTTTCGAAGGTAATAGGTAGTGCGCGAAATAGTTTCGCTGTTATAATGCACGAGAAAAAAATTAACGACACAAACATTTTAATTTATATCCCACTCTAAACAGACAGAAAGACAATGCGTATAAATTGTTTTAGCGTTTATGCTCTCAAGTATTATAGCATTGGTTTGTTGGATAAAGTTTAGAAAAGTTAATAATCATTAATATCTCTCGAGTAATATTTGATTAGACCCTAATTTAATTTTCGCGAAAACAATTTTCATTGACTCTTACTAGTGCTACAAACAGAAAACAATATACATTAGAGTTTTTAAAATTACTCGAAATGGCATATAAATATTTAATTGTCTCTAGTTTTGCAGCTAAATCTCGACAACATTAAAGCAAACCAAAAAAAATCGATATTCGCGTTCATCGTATAAACAGTAGACGCAAAAATATCACTTTAAAACTACAACAATGAATGCATTGAAAAGTAGATTATTTCGAGAATTATATAGTAAAAGCTAAAAATTTTTCCGCGATTATTATAAAACATTATATTAAGCTATTGTATGTACGCTAATATACACTTTTAGGGGCAAAAACATCTGCGCTAAATTTTGCGAGTAATATATTTCAAAAAATATCTCAATATATTAAAATTCAGCGAAAAAAAATCCCACTCTCTTGCGGTCAGAACTGTTTGGTAATTTCGCTGTACACTCAATTTTTAGATTTTTTTCTGCTAAAACATATTTTGATCTCGATTTTAGCCTACATTTTGATGACGTTATGATCGCACACTATAATTATTTTTCTGTGTTCCTCTCTATTGCTGGCGAACGCATAAACCAGAGATCTCTTCCCCGGCGACACAACCTTTTTATTTTCACTAATTAATAATATGCTCATCAAAAACCATAACACTATAATTATCTGTATCTGATGGACTGGTGGCGAACACTTCGTGGCTTAACCATCGATTCACCACAATATTGTGGTATTAAAAAAAGAATTTTTCGTTGCGCTACTGTACGATTAATAATAAATATTAACAAAAAAAACAGTGTGTATACATTTTTTTAAAATCATGGTCTACTAAAAGGCTGTTATTAAGTATTTTATTTTTCGGAGGAGAGAAAGAAAATGGAAAATCGTGTACGCATTGAAATCAATTGTTTGTTTTTACCCGTAACTTTTAACAGTGAAAAGCTTAAGAATAACTTTTTTATGGTAAAAAACTTCGCTCGAATAAAGTACGCGAAAGATAATGTGCACTGATTTTTCTTGCGATCCAATATGAATGGGGAGTCAGTTGCGTATATTGTTATGATTATAATATCATCCTATTCATAGGTATTTATATTTGAGATTCTTATCGGAGTTTACGTTACATATCAAACAAGAAGAGAGTGAACGAGGGAATAATAATAATAAAGAAAGGCAATACTTTTAAGAAAAAAACTTTCTGACATAACGCGTTTCGCAGAATGAATCGCACACACGTTTTTGTATATATCATACTTTAAAATATATTTCGTATGAATTTTTCAAAGCATAGTACACACTCGCAAACTTTACGCACACACACAGACACACACCAAAAAAAACAAAAGCTAAAGAGATAAATAAAAGAAGATTTTTGTAGTGCACGATTCACGAGAAAATTTGTAAAAACGGAAATCACACGCTGCAGGACCCGTCGAGTTGGGTCTCTCGCGGTGATACCTGTCAACATTTTTGCATTACTACTATTACTACCACCTATTGATATTCTTCACCATTTATCGCATTGAACATTATGCGGCGAAAAAAAACCTTTTTACGCTATCATTGAGCATACATGCACACACAGTACTGTATTTCTACCACATGTCATTCACATGAAAAGTAATATATGGTATTAGATAATAGTCTGCGTTGCAGGTTTACTCTTTGATGATCAATTTACGGGAAACGTACGCCAAACTATTTTGATAAACATTGGCGCAGCGAAAAAAAAAGTGAAAAATGACCGTAACTGCCGGTTTCGTAGCTTTTCGTAACTAAGGATTAAATGTTATATACCAATACTCAATGACAAAACCGGTAAAAACTGTTTAACTGATGAGTTTTGATCATCACCAGTGACGCCATTCGTAAAGAAAAACATTTAAACCAATATATTACGCGTAGTTGTGGGACAGGAAAAACGCAATACTTTATGATGGATAATAAAAATGTCTGAGGATTTGGTTTCGGCGTTTGGCACCGCTTTTAGTTTATAGTATTCTTATATGCATTATTTCCTTTTCATACATTATTTACGGAGAGTAAAGAATGTGCATTAGAGGTTAACCAAAATTGTTTGATATTTCTCAGGTTCATTATTTTCAACCCAAATTTTCATACAATTAATGTAGAGAATTTATGCTCAAAAAACTGTGTATCATCAGCGAGAATGAGGTCCAATTAAAAAAGTTATCTATAATAAAGAGGTTTAATTTTCTGTTCAAATTAGAATATTCATGATTTTAGAACTCGAATAAATTTTATCGTACTTTTTATATGTAAAGACTATTTTTATAAGCGTTAAAAATCCTAATTATATACTCTACGATTAAGTTTGCTTTACTATAATTATAATAATTCAATTCTTAATCACCATATAAAAAATGTTCCCATAACTCATAACTTTTTATGAAAATATAACTCATTTTAAAAAATAAAAATTTCTTCACTTAAGATTCTCGGCTTAGATATTACTTTATAACATCTTTTATAACCTATTTTAATCATCTAAATCTTTGCTACTCATTTTGCTTAAATTTAGTGTTACTTAGAGCTACAAAAATTATCTTAAATTAAAACCCTTTTATTAAAATAATTTAATGATAATAAAAATACATTGACTGATAAACTGATACGTAATTTATTAAGTTATACAATATAATGATATATTTAATAAAAACATTAAATCATTTAAGTGATAGATAGACAACAAAAAAAGTGAAGAGAGAAAATTTCAAATAAATTCCTCCTATTCGACAAATTTTAGGCATAATCCCAGTCACGCCCCGTTTCGGTGTGAACTCTTCTTTTAGGGAACCTCTAATATATGCTGGTTTTTTCAAGATCCGGCTTCACTTTTTATGGTCGATTTGTTATTTTTACTATTTTGCTTCCTATCTGTGCGCTTAATAATAATAATGGTTTTAAAAAATTGTCGTAAAGTAAACTACATATTATGTATTACCAGTCGTAAAATGCAATTTTCATTTTTTTTCTTCTTTTTTCTTTCTTGAATGCGCGCATTTTCAACGCTTTATATCATATAATAATATTTCTATTGTTTTACTTTTTTCAGTCTTAACTGGTGGATCGCCAGGAGAGCCAGACTTAGATGACAGTATAGTTAGTCCGCCAGAACCAGATTTAGGTCCACATGGGGCCGACTCCGATCACGACGACGATAATTTTTCCGGTTTGGGGTCTTTGCCGCCTTTAAATAGTATTGGTCACGGACATCATTCCGCCGTAATGTCTAGTAAAAGTTCGCCAATGTCTGCCAGTAGTTCAATGAGTGATTCGGGAATTAGTGGACCAAATGGTAATGGCGGTGCGGACCCGACCTCACCGACACACGCGTCCGGGTCTAACAGTGCGGGTAACGACGAAAACCAACCCGGAGGTACCAAACGAAGAGGTCCGCGAACCACAATCAAAGCGAAACAATTAGAAACGCTGAAATCTGCGTTCGCCGCCACACCGAAACCAACGCGACATATTAGGGAACAGTTGGCACAAGAAACCGGATTAAACATGCGAGTTATACAGGTAAGCAATGAGTGTTTCGGACTCAACCGTTTTATTATTATTATTATTTTTTGTTGGGTTGCGTTGCGTTGTAGTGGCGTTTTGTGTGCGTTATTTAATGCATTATCAGATCACAGTGAGCTATAATAAGTCACTCCTAAAAGTTCGCCTGAGGAGTGAGATCAACATAAATTATTCTTTAAATACACTGCTAGAAAAAAGAAGAAGAATTATTATTTTATATTATATAATTTTTTTCCTTTTTTCTCCTCTTCTCTTTTTTAACCACTGCTCTCTCACTGCTGAAGCAGAGAAATGTTTTTTTTGGGAAGAAGCGATCTTTTTATGTATACAGCGTACGTGTGTATTATATGTGACGTTATGCTAACTTGAAGGGTTCATAATTCGAGTTTATCTGTAGGCGCACCTTTAATATCATACCTTATATTATTGCCAATTTACATGTCAACCGCAAAACTCTTGAGGGCAAACACTATTTTATTATTTTTTTCATCCTCTCGTCGTCATCCCTCCGTTTTTCCTATAGCACCGTATAAGTTATATATATTTTTAATGCATCATCAAAACCTCTCCGACATTTACATATAAAACTTTTACTCAGAGGAGAGAGAGAAAAAAAAAGTTGAAAATCAACGATCGAAGGCAAACAAATGATTTTGAGACGTGTATGTGTGAGCGCTAGCGTACAGTGTATGTGCTAATGTTAGTGTTGGATGTAATAGTTGGCGCAAAACTAAAGTTGAAGCCTAGATCTGATTAAATTCATCAACGTATAAATGTCGCTTTAGGGCCGAATCGTTGTATGTATCACTTCACTGTATCGCAACTACTAGTGACAGCAGCAGTAGTTGTATAATAGGCAAACGCATCAACTGTAGGCAACGTTTTCAGATATCTATCACCCAAAAGCTCATCTTTCGCTCTTTACTAGCTTTTGTTATTATAGACTAGTAGTCGATGGCTATATTTCATGGCGACTGTCATCGACGCTGTTTATACTCTGTATGCGTATGTTAGTTAAAGCCTATTGTATGCAAAGTAAAAGGCAAAAAGGCTAATAACACAATGTTAAAACGTTAGAGACTCCGATCTTAACCAAAGATTGGATACTTTTCACAGTACACTAGAAGTTAATATACATTATTATTATATGTGTGTGTATGTGTGGAGTATTTCACAAAAACTTAACAACAAAATCAAAACGGCATAACTCTCTCTCCCACACAACGAGGGGATCTTCTCTTTCTTTATTTCTCTCTCACTCATTCTTTTTTCATTTTAAGCGGCGGTAAATGCCGGTCACAATGGTTCGATGCGAAAGATGGCAAACTACTGATAGCAGCGATTTCTACCAAATGCCAGTCCTATTGTATATATCATCCTAAGCTCAATTCACGTTTGCCTCTACTAGTCTTCCCTCAAAGTCTAGAGTGAGGAGAGAGAGAGAGAGAGAGAGAGAGAGAGAGAGAGAGAGAGCGTGTTTAAGCTCTATGATCGTGACTCTCGTTCAATCGCTACAAGAAATTTTTCACATTGTTTTCATTAGTGTGGCAGAGCTGGCAAAAGCTAACTGAATAAATGTTAAACTTAAACATTCTTTAGTCTCTGTATGGCTCTCGCAATGGCAATACCAACAACAACAACAGTAGATTCTCATATTCAGCAACACTTAATGCCACATTGGTTTCCTGGTATGCCAAATGCAATACTTTTCTCTAAAACATTTCGACTATTAAGCACCACATTCTCAGTATCACTCTCTCACTCTAACCAAACTCTCAAATGTTTTGTGATCTGATGCATGTTTGCACGCGTTCGAAGTTACGCGTTATTTACAGTGAATGAGACTAAAAACTTTTTTTTGCACTTTTAACAAAACTGTGCAATAATAGTGTGGGCTACACTTAACATTATATGTGCATATAACCATTAGGGGCTGTATCGCGCTATTTGCTCCGAAAAATTCCTTCTCTCGAAAAACCCCATATTTTCGCGTTTCATTTTATACACATTTTATTTTTGCGATATTAGTTTTGGTTTATACCAACACATGTATGCGGAAAATGCGTAACGAAATTGTGCGTATGTGTAGAGAAAGAGAGAGTGAGAGAGTTAGTGAACGAGTGTAAACCAATTTGAGAAAACATTTCGCAGCTAATATAAA
This sequence comes from Phthiracarus laevigatus, assembly GCA_034700185.1. Lineage (NCBI taxonomy): Eukaryota > Metazoa > Arthropoda > Arachnida > Sarcoptiformes > Phthiracaridae > Phthiracarus > Phthiracarus laevigatus. The sequence goes on along the minus strand of JAQIXJ010000074.1, from coordinate 38,381 downwards.
CACGAGGCAAAAAAATTTAAAAATGTCTTTACTGTACTGTAATTTACGTTATACGGTATTTGCTTCAGAAAACTATACTTCTACTTGAAATACCTTAGAAATAAATATGATTAGTTTTTTATTAATTCATAATTAAATTATAAGGTATTAATGAAAGAGAATTAAGTTATAACCGAAAAACTAATATATAAGAAAATTAATCAAATACCGTGTGTATGTATGTGTTGTGTGTGTGTGTGTCTGCATATCTCAGGAGATTTAAAATAGTTAAGCCTTAATTGAATGCCGACGACATAACATTATGTATATTTTACTAGTGTATTAAGACAACATATCAAATAACTTACACTTTTCCTATCATTTAGCATAATATAATACTTGCTTAATAATCTACTTTTTCCTAAATGAAAAGGGGTTTTCGGATCGAAATCTGGTTCAACTGATTACAGTAGTAGTAGTTAGTGGAGAGAGATTTTTTTCCATTTTTATTAATATTTAATTTATTAGTATGTAAATAGATTTATAAGGATTACTCGAAGAAAATACAAATAAAAAATAAAACAACATTTTCAATGAAGGCTGCATTAAACGCATAATTTATTAACAGACTATTTAATTCGAGTTACTACTGTAGTATGCATTTGCTAGAGTCTGTGTATTTTGTTCTGACATATGAACTGCTAAATCAATAATTGACGTCTGAGCGTATTATTATTCGGTAAAACCCGTCAATTTTAGCACACCTTTATAATTATAGAATCTGTGTTTGAACGAAATTTCGGGCTATATAATCACATAGTTTGAAATTAGACAGACAGTGATCAGTTTTTGAAATATTTACATATTTTAGATGAGTTATTTTTACATCTGAGCGGAAAAAATTGGGTTATGGATTTGGGAAATAAATAATTATTTAATTATTGGGAAACAGTAATTTTAATGAATCTGGGGCTTATGTATTTTTTAAATTTCTAACCTCGAAAATTATACAAAATCCGATCTACTAGTACACAAGGCATGATAAATTTGTATTTTTAAATTACCGGTGTATGTAAATTACGATTAGGCTAGAAAATACATTTTTGCTAGAAGTTTCAAAAATCAATGTTATAACATTTCGACACGAAAATATCATATTTATTTATTAATAAAACTGTCTACTTGTGGTAAATTGTCTACCATTTTATTTTTTATTTGCTTAATAAATAAACTTATTATTGATAGCTTATACTCTACTGTAAGCATATTTAAGTTTAAATTGATTGCAAAGTCCAATCTTACGTGTATTAATTTTCGATTTCGCGTTTTATACTGGAGATATTTATGATATTAATGATTTGAATAATTTTCAATTAATAATTAATAAAAATTAAATTTTTGAGTTAGTGTTAGACTATATAATTTTTCCATTCAAAATTGTATCATAATATTTTGTTTAAATTAAATTTTCCGTTAACGCTATCGTTGTGTGCACAATCGTTAGCAATTTATTCTGTATTTTCTGTATGATTCGATGGACGCGAAGTATCAATTTCTGATATATTATTTAAACGCCTTCATATTCACGAAATCAAATATTTATGACAGACTAGAAATGGACACTTAAAACGAAATAAATAACAAAAAAAAATGTTTGTGCGAAATTGTAATTAGCTTTTTTGGTTAGCATTACTAGAATATTCAGCGATTTATAAATCTAACTGATCGAAGTCCTATCTATTGAATGTTACTCTAACTCGAAAGTTTATGTTTATGCAAATTCATTATTAATTTGCTGGTTGTAATATTGAATTTAATTTTTTAATGTGATTCAGAATTGGATTAAAACGAGATTATTATACAGTAATTGCTATTATTATAACAGTAAAATTGATAACTATTAATTAGAATTCATAAATATTATAGAAATTTATTAAAAAATAATTATTATTATTTTTTCTTCAGTTCACGTAATAAATATTGAATATTTTTTCAAGTAACTTACTGTACTGTATAAAAGATTCACTCGTAATTAGGATTTTATTAAATAAATGCTTTTATAACATTTTACTTCTCAGTAATGAAAAAACGACAAAAATCTAAATTTTAAAGCAATTTTTCATTAAAATATAAATATCAAAATTTTTTTTAGCAAAATTCATTGAAGTTTTTAAAATTATATATGATTTTTCCTTAACTCGTAAATAAATTGTAAAATCTCGAACAAATTTTGAGCAAAAATAATAAACTTGGCAAATATGGGCATAAATTTGGCATATTTATTCTCGAAAAATGTGTGTAAGCATAGTTGAGATAACCCTAAAAGATATAAAAATAAATAAATAAAAAGTACGCGAATTTATAAACTATAAAAACATGAATAATGCAGCTAATATCTGGATCAATCCTTTTCCTCTCCTTTCTCTTCAATGTTGTGTTAGTTTTTAATGCCGTATAAACTGCATATAAAAATTCACACTAAATCTCATTCTCTCTCTCTCTCTCTCTCTCTCTCTCTCCCCTGTAAAAACATGACAACCCTCGCAGTAAACACACACAGATTCCGTGTTTTTATTGTCACACGTGGAATGCAGTGCATGTTGGGTTAACTCTGTCGTACATCCAAAGAAAATTATGCATTGCAACCAATGCATTATGCATATGCACACTGCAGTGCACTGTAAAAGTTTTGATAGAGTGAGATAAGTTGCGAAAACTGTATTACTCGCCAACAAACAAACATAAACTTCTCTATGCAAATTGGATGCAGGAGAGAGAGAGAGAGAGAGAGAGAGAGAGAACGAGGAAAAAATATATCGCACTCGATATACTCTATATGTATACGGTGTACTGTATATTATATTGTTACTCAGTTTTTATGACTTATATATTAGTTTTTTTGCGACAAGAATAATGCGTTTTTTACTTTTTTGTTGCTATTTATCTTACGAGTGAACATCAAACAAAAAAGTGTGTGTTCGCGCACACACAACGCAACTGAAAACAACAACAAAAATTAAAATTAATTCTCCTATGGGTTAGCGATGGGAATAAATTACCATTTTTTCCAGTATTGACTGGCAATGATAAAATGCCGTGAATTTGGCAAAACATACCACCAAAAAAATATATAAATAACTATAAATAAGTTATAACCACTATTTAGATTTGAGTTAACAAATTGCTGGTCAGAAAAATTTCATATTCTTGTTCGCTTAAATAATTAAACTGAAAAATATAGTTTATGTTTTTACGATGAGGGGGTTTACAATGTGTGGTGGTTTTACAAACAACCAAAAACACAACTGTCATAAACATAAGAGTGCTATGAAATAACCGAGAAATACGATGCATATCTAGAGAGAGAGAGAGAGAGAGAGAGAGAGAGAGAGAAACGGATAGAACCTACTCTACGAATAAAATATGGTCATCAACAGAGTAAAACAAATTGATAAGTCATGCATTTTAACTAAAAAGAAAAAGTGTGCAAAAAATTTCGCGATTGATAAATCGTACTGAAGGAACAATCGTTTGCGCGCTCAAGACATACAAAAAATTCATGTATTCTGTATACTTTTTCTTGTTCTCTCGCTATGGAAAAAACTTTTTTCTACTTCATGTTCGATCTTAGTGTTCAATCACAGAGAAGAATGTATATAACAAAACAACAGTGAAAAAATGAAAAAAGAGAGACGAGAGAGAGAGAGAGAGAGAGAAGTAAAAAAGTGGTTCGCAAAGATGGTGATACTGATGGCACGCCTTTGCATCTTATATAAGTGGGAGTTGCGCACGCATTTATCATCTTAGTTTTGGTCCAATGAAGAAAAAAGTCTTTCATTGTATGGCACTCCCGTTCTTTAATCTCAATGTAACATCGCCTATACATAAGTTCTTGTCTTGGCGTCGAGAGTTCTCTCTCTCCCTCTCTCTCCTTTTATTGTTTCTTCGCCGTACACATCAGTTATTCTTGCTTTCATTTTCATCTTCTACCTTGACTGCCATGATTGCCAAGCATTTGGTCAAACCAGTTAGCAAAGTACAGTAGATAATACTGTGAAGTGAAGTACTTAACTATTTTTTTGTTTATTCTGTATTTATGGATAAGTTATGGGAGAGTCGTTGTGGTGGATATATATTTGAGCTATATTTTTATTTACCACGAAATAGAAACAGACACAGAGAAGTAGAAATATTACGATTTTGTATTCATATGTAATCCTTAGTCGTTAGTGCTTTTATTATTGCCTTCAAAATTTCAATAGTAGAGCATTTAGTAACTAGTTTTAGAGCATTTCAGTTTCATTTTCCATTTTGTTTTTTTCTGCTGCGTTAGTATTTTTCTTAAATTTAAAGTACACGTTAGAAAAGCATGAACCAAACAATTTTTAAAACAATTGCAGCAACACTTTGAATGTTTTGTTGTTTTTCAAAAGAGTGAGAGATATCTATCTATTGCGTAATACCTGAAGCTCGAGAGAGAGAGAGAGAGAGAGAGAGAGAGAGAGAGAGAGAGAGAGAGAGAGAGAGAGAGAGAGAGAGAATTAGAGATCTACAACTTTATAAGACCGGATATTATAGTATATGCTTTGGTATTAAGCGCCCTGTAATAAAGGAGGAGTGAAGGGAAGTTTTTTTTGGTAGCTCTTGCCATGAAATGGCCAAATTGTGAGTGCATTCAAAAAACTTTTATGAATGTATGTACACTCACTTTTTTTGCTGTGCGTTTTTTTCTTATTGTTACTTCTCTAATATGTGGAGGATGTATGTATCAATGTATGAATGTGAGTGCGTTGTTGGCGTTAAGAAAATTTAAATGAAAAGTTTTCGGAAAAAATTTCTAGCACACGTATAAACTAAAGCTAACATGAGAATATAAAAAACCCCGAAATATTTTTTGATTAGTTTAAGGGAAATATTTCAAATAATAAAAGTAATATTTCAGGAAAAAAAACCTAATAACGTATTTTCATCTCTTAAAAGAGTTTAATAGACGCAAAGTTTACGGGAGAGAAAAAACCTCGTTTTCTAAACTTCTTTCTCTATTGAAATAAAAAACTTCGAAGACTAACAATAACGTGTGTGAGAGTGAGTGTGAATGGAGACAATACAGACATGCAATGCATAAATTCATGCAATTCAGAATCGAAGAAGCATTGAGAGTACAGTAACGCATAGGCAAAAAAAATACACTTCCAATGCTTAAGCGTGACATTGCCTTCACATCTTACATCTACTCTACAATTTTCATGGGGTTATAGATTATTGTGTTATTGTATTGAAAACTTTTTGTACGTATGTGTGACTGTGTGTGCGTCTGACTTATAATATTGGTATATAATAATAATATAATGGCAAATGGCATCTATAACTACGCCTTTGACAACTTTATATAACTGTAATACTGTGTTGAAAGTAAAATAGAAACGTATGATTTTTTTCACTGGTAATAATAACTAACCACACACTTGATCTTATAATTTGTGTGTGCGCTCGCTATTTAAAACTGATCGCACACAAAATATTTTCGCGCACAATATTTATTGCGATCATTAAAATAATAATACTCTCCAGTAATGATAGCCAGCGATATTTAGGCACCGCATTAACGCTGGAAACGCATATCGCGACAGAACCGAAAACTGAAACCAACGAACTTCGCAAAAAGTTTAGCACAAGTTTGCATGTCTGCTTGTCTTTGATAAAACTGAACCGATTTGCGGTTACCCGCGATATTTTTTTAGTGACACTTTAATGGAGATTTATGATTTTTATTCCTAAACCGTACAACGATAGTCGATTTGAAAGTATGCAACATTGCTTCTCAACTATTTTATATGTATACACTGTACATGATATGCAACCGTTTAAACAAATCGGACATAAAAGGGATTTCTCTCGCTCAGTCTCGATAGCGAACACACATATACAGATACACACTCTTCAATCCACGATCAATACAGATGGTAAATCATAATCTGGTGGACAATAGCTAAGAGAAACGATACCGAAAAAGCCCTGAATCGGGACTAACTCTTCTATTATACTGCACTCGAAAAACCGACCGCACACTAAGTATTCGCGCATTGTATCCGAATTCAATGTAAAAGATTTACCTGAAAACTTCAAACGCGCACACAATAACGTTTGTGGACTTATATTTTTTCGGTCATACACGCAGTGGTGGGGCATAAATATTAGCACATTATCAAAGTTCAACAATGCGTAAGATAACATTTCGACAATCATTACAATTGATTATACCCTCACAGGGAAAATCGGCGTATTATACTAACGTCTTATAACAGTATCGGTTTAAACGTATTTTCGCTTTTAAATAGCAACAAAAAGAGCGAAAAGTAGTTTTACGGTTTGTAAGAAGAAATATAAAGAAGATAGAAATGACAAAATGCGAAATTTCCATATTTAGTGTTTTTCGGGGTTAAAATTTATGTAAACAAATTGCTTTTTATTTTTTAACGTGTGCGCGAAAAACAAAAAAAATCTATGAAAACTAAAACGAAAGTTCGAAAATTTATTACGACCCTTTCAGAGTGATTTCTGTGATACATGTAAAAATATATATTCAATACAGTATGTATGTAAATTGATTTATTTGAAATTTACCAAAAATTTACAATGATTTGTTTACAAAAATCGTTATTTAAAAAGCTTCGGAACCAAACCCGGTCTCACCAGTAATTTTCTGATTCTACTCGTAAACAGTAAAATACGTAATGAATACAATAAAAAGTAATAAATTTATTAAGAAATAAATACCAGTCAAATTGTTGCGGCTTTGCTACGTTTACGTTATAATACATCCGTTTTTTAGATATAATTACTTAAATTTTGATTAAAATTTTTTGCGTTTTATACGCTATTTTATATTAAATGTGTGTATTTTGTTTTCAATTATAATATTATTTTCAAATCAGTATATTTCTAAATTTATATTCTTTATTTTCTCTTGAAATGTGGTTTGTAAACACCAGGTCTGGTTTCAAAACAGGCGAAGTAAGGAGAGAAGAATGAAACAGTTGAGCACATTAGGAGCGCGACGACACTTTTTCCGAAGTCCGCGACGCGCTATGCGACCGCTCAGGCCTGGACTCTCACCTGACGGACTCGAAGACAGCCCTGAAATGGTGACCGCAGCTAACAATGGTTTTGGTTACTTTTCAGGTAAAAACCGATACTTTTATTTGTTTATTGTCGAGTATTTAAATAATAGAGCACTTGAGTGGTATATATATTTTTTGGTAAAATTGGTGTTTTGTTGAAAGCCCCTCCAAATACAGAACACATAGAGAAACACGAGGTAACAGACAATAACACAATAAAAGTGGGTTCTTAATACACGCTACTGCTTAAGCTGCTGTACATTTTGGTGGTCGGTATTGAACATCTTGAGCAATACCACTACCGAAACACACAAATATGTATATGAATAGACCGAACAATAAAAGATAGTGCGAGAGTGAGAGAGAATCATACAATTGTTGCACACAATCATACATTACGGACAGACAAAACAGCGGTTGCTTTATTTTTGCACAAACACACACATACAGAGAGACATATATATATATACAGACACAAGTGGCAAAATAACGTTTTGGCAAACAACATAGAGTGGAAGGAAAAGCGCAAATCCACGTTTGTGTCTCAGATTTTCTGAGTAAATCCCTTTCATAATCATACCTAATCCGACCACACTGCTTGATCCTATGGATTCATTCCTGCCAGCTCTTCACTTGAAACCTCGTATACAATATTGTATGCGTGTGTGTATATATATAGTGATAGAAAAAAGAGAGAATACACTAAGACTCTCTCGCGCAGAAGATCCATCATTTGCCATAATATTCCTGCTGTGCGAGCATTTGTTCCATCACTGGCAATGAATAGTACGCACCGAAAACCTGTATATGCCGTGTTATACCACCAAAAATAATGCTTACAATGCGTTATGCGATCAAATAAAATAAGCTTAAAGATTTTTGTTTCTCTCTCTCTCTTTCGCTGTTGTCTCTAACGTTGTTAAACAACAATTCTGGCTAATTTTTTGACTATGCATTACACTTTAAAATATTTCAATTGTGTATAACAAATATTTTTGGCGGATTCCTTGCGGAGACGGGAACCCAAAAAAATAAGATAAATGATAGGATGTTCTGAAAACAATATTATTACAGTATGACCGCGCTGTAAGTGTGCTTACATTTTACTGTATCATCCATTTTGGTCATCTCTACTGAGAGATGGGGAATAGAGGGTATTGCTATTGAATGGCTAACTGGAGAAAAGAGCGAAAGAGTGGTGTACAGTATAAAGTTTATTGGTATTGCTAGTAGTGCTGAAAAAGTAGTCCAAATGCTGGCACAATGATCCATTCGTGGCATCGATTTTCGATTTTGGCGAAGTATGTGTGTTGCGTTGTGTGTGCAACTTTCACGACACAATACTATTGTATGGATTGCAGGTCATTGAGCGCACGTCTATCCTCAAAACATTATACGCGACATAATATCACACAAACTTTTCTCGTTCAGAATCCAACTTTATTTATCCTCTCGTGTATAAATATATATATGTGTATATTGCGCTGTATAGACTATACTGTATACAGAGAATATGCTGTAATACTGAAGTGAGCAATTAAACGCTTTTCTCTGTATTGTGTTCAAATCAGCTTAGTTATAAAAATAGTGCGAGAGAGAGAGAGAGAGGGAAGGAGAGAGAGAGAGAGAGAGAGAGAGAGAGAGAGAAGTGATAAATATGTACCATATAGTCATTAACAGAACATATTTGCCTTTTTATGTTTTTTATGTTCGACAACAATGCTATATATTCTCGTTAGACACGGTAATGATATATAAGTGTACACTAGGAAAAAAAACAAAAATTTGATTTATAGCAAAAACATTTTAATAGTATAAATTTTTTATTTTGAGAACACTTAAAACTCTAGATAATTAATTTTCGACATTCACTGTGTAAAGCGAATCCTAAATAATTCATTATTCGCATACTGTTTTTTAAAATGAATTGTTATTAAACTACATTATTTGTAACTCAACTATTTGTTGTTATTCCTGATTTTAAAGATTCTTCTGTCTCTGAAACGAATTCATGAAATCTAAAAATCTTTTATTTCGCGCATAATTTCGGAATAAGTTCATAATTTTCAAAATTTTACAAAAATTCTTTATTGCTTATCAATATATTTTCTCATCTCAATCTAACTTCATAATTGACAATCAAACAGTTACTGAGTTGTTATTAATTATAAATTTCTACACTTCTACGTATCAACATATTTTCGAGTTTGTGCGCATAGGAAATGCCTGAAGCGGATTCACCTTTTATTTCTTTTAACTGAAGAGCAATATGTTTCCTGACACAAACATGCATAGAGAAAAGAGAAAAATATGTGAATCGCAAAAAAATAACATGAAAATGCGTGCCACAGATGCAATACTATTAGGTGTAAATTACGGCAATCATTAATCATTCAGTCAGAGTCGTCGGCAAAACGCCATAGCGTTACATGACTGCAAACAAATTCATATAATGCATGCACGAAATGCAAATCAAACATATCCTAAAGATAAGGACTCTCTCTCTCCCTCTCCTCTCCCATTCTCTATCTCATCGCTATTTAGGACGCTAGTAATCATTTCTGCCAATATTAAGTGTGTATCGCTTCTGTAAATAGACTTTTTTGTGTGTGTGTTTTTAAAGAACTAACAATTCAAAAGGAAAGGCAAACACGCGACTCATACGCACTAATATACCGTTGACTTGTGAAACATAGAGAGAAATCGCTTTAATAATAACTTGCATACATAATACTTATAGATTTTTTTTGTGTTACTTGTTTGATGATGTATTTTAGCGATTTGTAAGAATCAATAAATACAACATGAAAGTATTTTTTTAGTAATTAATATCTACTCGAAAATATATTACAAGTATACAAATTTCGTAATAACCTTTTTGCGAGTGAAATCGTTTTTTTAAAAAAGTTTTTTATTTCTTTTTGTTAGCTTTGACTGCAGTAAAAAAGATTTATGTTTTCGTATAGCGCAATAATTATTCAGATTTTTATTTTAACACATAAAAATAAATCTTATATACTCTGTATATATACTGTAATAACGAGTACAGCGCATAATAAAGTGCGAGAGACTTTTTTATTTTGATTTTTTCCGTGTGAGAGCGCGATATATAAATCAATCAATAAAATAAGGAAGAACTCCTTTTTTTATAGAACTTAACTCGTGATTAGTATTAAAAAAGTTATGAAAAATAGTTCTCGTCGAGTAACGAAAAAATCAAGAACATCGAGCGTATTAATCTTAAGTATTACGAGCACAATAAAACTCTTTTTGCTCTTACAAAACAATAGACCACCAATGATATCGATGAGTGTGTGTGAGTGAGTGTGTGTGTGTGTGAGAGAGAGAGAGAGACCTTTTCTTTGGATAGCTTTAAGTTTATGGACAAACTCATAGATTATTAAAATTTTTATAACTTTATCTTCTTTTTAAAAAAATGTTGTTTAAAACCGCGAGAAAATAAACTCTTAAAGATATGTTACTACACAGTGCACAACAATACATGAATATAAAAAAAGGTAATAATAAATGCGAAAAGTATAGATTGAATAGACATGCTAAGGTCAAAGTTTGCCGTTTTATTTCGTATACCCAGTGATGATAATATTATTGTGTAAACGTTATACCAAAAAACTAACGTAAGTTATAGTGCGTATAGTATTCGGTTGGATGGTTCACACTGTGGCCAATAGTCTGTAATTTACTATTGGCAATAGTGTGTAATTTTTCGGTGCCGATTCTCAATATGGTTTACTTTTCTATGCAATCTTTTTTGCCTACACATACATTTCAGCGCACAAAAAAAGTAGATAATGTAAGCTTATATGTATTCAAAAATTGTCCATTAATAACTTTAGCGACTTTTCTGACTTTTTACAACTCAATTCACGAAAATTGAGAGAACGATAGAAAAACACTATGTTTTTTTGTGGTTCGAAGACACTTCTTCTTTATCAAAGTGTCGGCAACACTAGAGAAAATTGCAATTATCGGGACATAGAAAAAACACGGTATTTTTTGTGCCCAAAAAAAATAAATTGATAACAGTGTGCAAAATGCGTTAAGCAATGGTTAAGAGAGTGTTTCCGCAACAAAGGATTGCGTCAGTGATTGCTTCCCAATTTTGGGAGAATAAAACTTCTAAATATTTCTGCGTATCGAATCGCGTAGTAAACCGCAACAAAAATTGCAACGCGTTTTATTTTTGACGCGAAAAAATTACAATAATTTTCAAATTAATCTGTCTCTCACTCTCTACCTCTTAACCGCTAATTTCACATGCATTTTTCGCTGCTTTAATAATGAAAAAATCTAAGTTACGTTTTTTTTTCGCTGGAATAAAACAAGTAACATAAAAGTCAATTTAGTACACAATCATTAATCACAATCAGGTGAGAGAGAGAGAGAGATAGGGAGAGAGGGAGGGAGAGAGATATGTGCTCCAATATTTTTTAAAAAAGATGAAGTATTACGCATAATGGCATGTGTGGCATGAAGAGAAGCGTTCGAAGAAATAAAAATAAAAATAGAAATAAAGCGAAATAATGATTTGAAAAGCGCTATAAAATAAAATTAGCGATTACTTGTGGGTTTTGTGTGTTGAGAGATAGAGTGCGAAGAAGGAATGGGAAGTCAGAAATTCGATTATAATTTAGAGTGAATGCGATTTTTGATTTTTGTCATTTTGCGCAAACCATCAAATCAGCGTGTTTTGCCATATTTCTAAGGGTTATTTGCTTTTTTTCGTTCATTGCATGGATGGCCTCTTTCGGAGAATAGGGCATTAAGCGAATGCAAGCAACTTGAAACAATAATTCATCGGTGAAAAGCATTTTTCGCTACTAAACACCACTACTGCTGAACTTAACACATACTACTACACAATATAAGCACAATGGAAAAAAATCGGGTGCACTTTTATTTAGTTATATGAACCAAAAAATTATTACAGAAAAACATTTTTTAGCGTTAATAAGCGCTTATTATTGTTGTTGTTTTGAGGACTTATTTATGCGATGCCAGTGACGACCAATTGTGGAAGAACTATGCAAAAAACTGCTATAAATAATAGAAATATTATTTTTTATAACTTAAATAACTTTTATGAGTGGCGGCGAGAGAGAGAGAGAGAGAGAGAGAGAGCAAGAGTGCAAACTAATTTCTGTGATGGATTGTAACACTGAAATTGAGTGAGTTGTGAAATATACAACATTGGAAGGATGAATGATTTTTCCCACGAGTTATCTATTTCTCTTCTCTCTATTCATCGGTCACTGAACATCTACTCTGACATCAACCAGTAGTATCACTAGTAGAAGCAGTGAAATATTTTTAAACGAAGCAAACCGATAGAAAAAACTGCACGCAATTTCAAGACAAAAAATTTACAGAATTAAAAAAACGCATGCAATTGTTGTTGTGTTGCGATAAAAATTTATAGAAGAATCAAATCAGTTATTAAGAGATGCTGTGAACATTTTTTTCTCACTCTGTCTCTCTGTCTCTCTCCCACTCTGTTCGGTGCGTTGCCTAATCTATTATTATGTCTAACAGTAATATTATTGTACCGAATACCGTCTTCTTTGTCCGTTTTAAAAATTATATATATGTTTGAAAAGATAGAGAATCAAGAAAAAAAACAGTGAAATAGTCTCACATCTCTGTTCTTTTTGACTACTACTGCTAATACTAACACTACTACTACTACGACTTATTCTTCTTTTTTGGAAGAAATAATATCTTAATCTAAGTTAGAGTTGACTTTTGCGAAGTTTGTCCGCAGTTGAGTGAGTTTGACTTTGACACCGCTGCTGCACATTCAGCAGAAAGAAAGGAATTAAAAGGCGCTGCACCAGAAAATGCCAGAATGTGTCCCTTGACAACCAACACAACCAACATTTACCAAACATTATATACCATACCATTGACGTATATATACGACGACGAATACAATACTTACGATGCGTTTGCACTGATAGTTAATGCGCAAAGTTAGTGATGCATAGATCGGAGAATGAGATGAGAGTTAAACGCGAGTGAGACCAGAGAGAGAGAGAGAGAGAGAGAGAGAGAGAGAGACCTGAGAGTGAGAAAGAGAGAGACTTGAACCTGAGAGAAGAGAGAGAGAGAGAGCTTAGCCAAAAATGCAAATTCATTGAGGCATCACGACTCCAACTCCGGTAGAAAAGGTCTTGCAATGCAGAAGCTATTCACCGCCGAAGAGATATATTTGCAGGCAAACTCTTGACATGCAATCAATGATGCAGGAGCTGGAATCGTGCACACACTCGTACGTTAATACAACTAATACACACACAGCAGACATACGCAGTGCATACTCATGTTCTCTATTACATCAGTCTCTCTCTCTCTCTCTCTCTCTCTCACTCACATTCTCTCTCTGAATCGTAATCTGCATATAAATAGCTGTCTTTTCTCTTTTGTGTGGTACTTGTCATGTAAACACAGAGAGAAGCTGGTTGTTGCACACCATGAGAGGTCTTCGAGGAAGAATCGCTATCAATAGGAATCACTCCCATTTCTCAATTAAAGCACACCGCAGAACAGTAGGGGTCTGTAGAACGCGCCCAAACCTCTATTGCAATCGCTATTAACTATGGCTCATACTTTCTTCACGGACATCACTCCCGTAAACAGTCAAACATATATACATATATATAGTTATATATTTATGTAAAAAAGCATAACATTATCTTCGTATTTAAAATGGAAATTTCTCTCATAGCTTTTCATCGCTAAATTTCATTTAAACGCGAGTGAAACCAGAGAGACGAGAGACGAGAGAGAGAGAGAGAGAGAGAGGGAGAGAGAGAGAGAGAGAGAGAGAGAGAGATGTGAGAGCAAAAAAGTATGAAAAAGAATTTCTATTGAAGAGAAGATTCATTCTTAAGTTTAACACAAGAATAGTACGAGTAAAACAATGCATCGAATCGAAAAATGTTAAACTCTTTTCGCTTTAAAAATGTAAACTTTTTTCAGAAACAAAAGAGAAAATATTAGAAAAATGATATTTGTTTCGGATATCAGAGAGAAGAATCTCCAACTATTTTCAGTGAGTTGTTTCGATCAACAATAATCTCAAAATTCAAACATTACATTCATATACGGTATAAAACGTTTTAGTTAAGTCACTACACTTCCGAATCTTATTTCACTTCACGATATTTGATCCCATGTCAATATTTTTTTATTTTATTTTACTAAATCGAAAAAAAACTACAGATAAAAACCTCTTTTGCCTTTACATCAGAAATTCAACACTCACTCGAAAATTCCGAAATCTCTCCGAAAAGAAGTATAAAAATATTTTCTCCAAACATTCTCTCTCTGTCTCTCTATCTTCCTCTCTCACTCTCTATTGAAACAGTTTTAAAGTAATCCTATTTCCCCATGGATTAAATAGTGCAACGTTCAAAAGAATTAAAGCTAACCATTATGTTGGAAGAACATTATACAAAAGTGTATATATTTTGCAAAAACCTTCTCATTTAATATAAAGTTTTCGAGCTTTAAAATATTTTGCCCGAATTTTTTAAGCGTTATAAAAATATTACGTATGCGTTGGTATACTTTGAATAATTGTTATATATAATAGAAATAGTTTCTGTAACGCGCACTTGCCGTATGTTAATTAATGAATTTTTAAACTTGAACTTTCCATTATCTAATTGAAACTCTAAGTTAAACAAATAATTAGTTTCTCTTTTCAAAGACATCATTATTAACTTAAGAAATTATTCAATGCTAAAACAGTGCGTTCCTATGACCTTCTATTTATTCAATTATTGGATTGAATGCACATTTCGTTTCGTTTTTTTTATAATACCGATTTCTTTTAACCTTAATTTTTTAAAACAAACAAAACTGCAAGAAAACAATTATGAGTAAGAGAATGGCTATATTCACAGCGAGCAGAGAGAATGAGCAAACAATGGTTAGAAATCCCTACCAATTTAAAGAACTACCGTCGAGTTATATATTTATAGATATTTTATGAGCTGACTGTTTGTTTTTACGAATGCATTTGTAAAACACTACACGAGAGGTAAAAGCACTCATATATTTATATCTCTGTAGCAGTCAGTCTCTCGCTCTCTCGATCGTCATTCAATTCACGCTTATTAGCGAAATGGTTGTTAAGTATTTGGTTGTGTGTGTGAGAGAAGTCAATGATATGTTTATGCAATAAAATGATAAATATGATGGCTGTGGCTCTCGCTCACTCTCCAACTGATGCACAATTTCCCCATAAGGCGAATGCGGTATAAAAAAGGCATTTATATTACCATTTCTTTTCTTCTTATACTTTGGGAGTGACTTAACCATTTCCAAGTTATGCGCTTCGTTTCATTAATGCCCCGTAAAATAAACGCATAGGAATAGGGAATGCGGGAAAATGGGAATTTAAATCACATTCGGTATACGCGTTATAGATAGCGAAAGCGAAATTATGTTATATAAGTTTACGTTTTTGTTGTCATATAAGCCATAACAATATCGTAATATACTTCTTCCTCTTTTATACCCGAAACATAAGTGGTACTCAATTTTGTTACCCTCTCTCCGGCATTCTCTGTATGCGTGTCTGTTATATCTCCATATCTTCGTCAGCATCTCTCTTCTCTTTCTCTCAGTTATGGCAACATTTTTCCGGTGCCCAAATTTTTTTCCCGTTCCACACGATTACGTTCAAAGGAGATATAGGGGTAATACGACGAAACAGAGAAGAGATGGAAAATAATAGCTAAATATTATTGCTATGAGCTTGAAATGCTAGACTTAACTCAATTTGCATTTTGTGCCATAACTTTAACCATATTTTTGTTTTGCGTTCTGTTCCTTACTTATACGGTATGTATGATGTCCTCTCTATTTTCAAAACTGATGTTTCTCTCAATCATTCAACACAAAAAATTGCGTTTTTATATAAGTATATATTTAGCTTATTTGTTCCATTGATAATAATACGCTGCATTTATTGTGCAGTATTGTATTGTGCAGTGAATACAAAAAACGTGGAGAGAGAGAGAGAGAGAATCCAATGACATATTCGTATAATACAAGAGAATATAAAAGTTTATTTTAAAATATGCTGTAATATTCATAAATTCATCATTAGATAGAAAGAAACACATAACTTATAATATATTGTATATAAAAGCCAACGCAGTATAGTATAATACATTATACTGTATATGTATATTATAAATCCTCTCACGATCGTGGCTTAAAAATTAAATGATGCCATTATTCAAAGTTTGGACAAGAAGTGCAACACATATATACAGACTCGTTGAGCGTTTCTCATCTCTTTCTTAAAGCGAGTGAGAGAGAGAATATATATACCGCTTGAAGCGATAGAAAAAAGCTCACAAACTTTTTCTCTGGCAAAACAATTTTTTTTCTGTCTAAACTTTTCTTATATGCCATAAGCATATTTTGAAGGTTTGAAGGCAACTTTTAAAAGGTAATATAAATGCGCGAATAAGAAGACGATGAAGAAGAAAAAAAAGTAGCAGCAAAAAAGAATGAATAAAAAATTTTTAGCGAAAACTTTGTGGTTCTAGTGTTTGTATGATAGAAATTGCGTGCAAAACTTTATCAATCGCAATACACTGCCAAACAGAGATATACCTATTCTTGTGCCCAAAACACTGTTAGAACCAAAAGAGAAAGAGAAGAGTCTTTTTATATATTGTGTGTCCGTTTGCTCTACACTTACAATAGTTTCCTCTCTCGCGCACACAATAAGTGTGTATACAAGTTGTTATGCATACAGTTTTTGTGTTCATAGCTATTATATTGAAAAATAAATGGGAAGCGCCACTGCTTTGCCCCTTAAGCCAGTCATAAAACGCACACTAACTTAGTTTCACGAATCGCTCAAATATAATATAGTGATCGTGTTTTGCGTGTTGCGTTTGGCTCAGTTTAAAAAAAGCACAGGTAAAGGCCGCCAAAGCAGCCCAACTCACCGCTTTTGGGACCACTGAAATCATTGTTACGATTGTTGCCGAGAGACAATCAAAGACAAACCAAATGATGATAACTAACTATATTTTACCTTTTCATCTCAACGCACAGACATACACACACACATGCCATTATTTAGTAATTTAGGTTTTGCTTCGGTTATGAATCACTGTTTTATTGGTGGCACTGAAATTTTATTTTATTTTATTTTTGTTGTTGTTGTTCACGAAACAAACTATTTCTTCATTTTTTAGTGATAGTTTATTATATATAATTTAGATATATATACAAATCACTAAATATGTTCTTTTTTATATTTTTGTATGTTGTATTTCGTGTGTGTTTTTTTTTGTATTTGTTGTTTAAAAACGCGATCAATTTGTTTCGAGTTAATAAAAGGTGCGAAAAATGATGTTTAGTTTTGCGCAAAATAACACTTTCTTTATGTTAAAATAATTGCCAATGAGATAAAATTGGTTGCTCAGTGGAAATATTTTTTGTTTAAAATTTATTGACATTAGAAATAATAACTGCTATAAAAAACTTTTTAAAAAATTATTACTATTGATTATACGGTAAGCTTTTAAACAGCGATTGATTTTTACAAATTAAAATCCAAGTATGTTTTCAAACGAATTTCAATCAAATGACTTATCTGTCAAAATTCAAAATAGAGAGGGAGAGACGCGTTATTAATCTGTTACTTAAGTGTTAAGACTTGTCACCAGAAAAATGAGATAAATTGTTATCATCTTCAAAAAGTGAAAAACACATTTAAACTTCTCAACTTTTTTCTTCTACTCTTAATTCTTTTTCTCTCACTCACTCCCACTTCGATTTTAATTCTGTAATACACACTCAATCTTATAGAGCAGCGCTTAATCTCTAGAAGAAGAACAAAAAAGTCTGTCAAACCATATATGTATATATACTATTATAAATTATAGAGGAGAGTAGAAACAGCAAACAAAAAAAATTGAAAAATCATTGTCTAAATGAATAAAATTAATCAAATGCGTTACAGTTAATTGGATACCATCAGAATTCAGTTTCCCTTTCTTCGCATTTATCGTCTCTCAAAAAAAACGAAAAAAGTGATGGCAAAAACGAGAGAAACGAAAAGTGTTATTACAGAAGTAAAATGTATTGCCCGGTGATTTGATTTTATTTGCTAATCCGACAAAACTGTTTAGAAAGCTCTCATAAACTTTTCCCGATTTATCTCCGCACACATACATCTCCGTATATATGGTGTGAAGAATGGTTTTCTCGGGTAAAGTTAAGTATTGGCGAAAGAAGAGGAAGGGATAAAAAGAAACATTTTTCCTCGAGAAATATTCCTTGAGCCGTATTCGCGTTCAATTTAGTATAGTTGTGGCAGCAGTACGGCAGGCAATATATATGAGCGCTCATTAAACCTAACGATTTCTTTAGCTCTACCGCTTCAGTATAGAAATTGTGAGCTAAATCAGGCGAAATGAAATCAAATAATATAAAAGAGAAGGCAAACTAATATCATCATCTTCGGTAATGGCACCACTTTGTGCACACAAAAGCAATACACACTTTAGTTTTTTTTTCATTTTCGTTTCACTCTTTTTTCTCTTATTTTTTTGAAACAGAAAGTCAATCAATGGTAATGTGATATTTTTGATAGTTATTTTCTTCTTACACTTTCTCTCCATTCCCTCTCTCTATTCCCTCTCTCCTCTCTCTCTCCTCTCTCTCTCTCTCTCTCTCTCTCTCTCACGCACTCTCTCTCTCACTCACTCACTAACTCGCTCGTTCTCTCACCCACTCACTCACTCGCGCACATACACACACACACACACAAATCTGAGAGTATCTTATATTTTCTTAAGTGGCAGAAGAACTTTAACATGAAATGGAAAACATTTTTATATATACACTGTAAGAGCATATTTAAGAAATTAGTGTTGATAAGTGGTGTTTGGATGTTCTAAGAGCTGTCACACATCACACTCTACAGTTAAAAAACGTACTGACAACTAATTGCATAACTATAAGACTATAAGTGTCAAAATCAATTGATTAGCGGAGTGCGAATCGAGTTTGACGTGTGTTTCATCAGTGACTCGTTTGGCAGTATTCCAGACTATGTGTGTGTGGATGTGTTTGGATGTGTGGTGTGAATGACGCTCATTCAACTCAACAGCACCACTTTTTGAGTGACATTTAACCCTAGAGGCATATTCGCTCTGCAATCATAAAAAAATTAAAACACACACACACACACACACAACACACACATTGTGTGTTACGCTATATTTCTGGGTATACGCTATCGTATGCATGCATGCATAGCAAAATAATATCTATTTCTTATTTCGTAAGCTATTTATTTGCGGCTCGTCTTACAAGCAGTAGTTGTCGTAGAAGTAAGTGATCGATTTTTTGGTGCACAATACTGTAGTATAATAGCATTTTTGCTGGCGTTGTGTGTGCAATGCGGGAAAGTATCATTTACGGAGGAGTGCCTTACAGTTTTTCGCGTTTCGATAGCTTTTCAATTTGAACGCGTGTGCGTACTGTGCGCGTAACTTTCCATATTAACAATCAAACCAAAAACGAAAAAAATTGCATATAAACGAACGAAAAAATATAAACTGAAATAGCTGTTCACATGTTTTCACATGGTTTGCCTTATTTTCGCCTGTCATCACATCAACACACACACACACAACCATTTGACGTGTGATATCGCATACACACCTGAGTTATGCCGCAAATTGAGTAAAATTTTTCTCTGACAAACACAGAAAATACGATTTATTATTCGAGAAAATATCGTTGACCGCTGTGAATGCTGGGTTTGTTGAGCATATAAGGAAAAAGCAATTGGCAACACATGCAGCGCTGCATCGCACACATTGTTTTGTGATACGCCCTAATGCTATCTAATAACTGTAACACATTCTATCCAATTCTCTCTCTATCTCTCTCGTGCTTTTGATTTTTATATCCATTCCACTCAAAAACTGCTTAATAGTTATATAGAACTAACCAACGATATATTTATATTCATTAAGTGCATGTACTCTATTTTTAAATCGGTATGTTTCTAAATATTTAAGTCTGTGATGACTGTTTTTATTACGCACACAAACGCAGACAACACACACATTAAAAAGTTTTTAAAAGCGTAGCATAAAACGTTACTCACATAACATACACACACACACAGCTATTAAAAATATCAGAGTAGTGTAAAATAACTAAATTAGTTTTGCAAACAGGCGTCAATTGAGCACAAAAAAACTATGAAAAAAATTCATTTCACCGAAAAGAATGAGGGCTGATGTGAGAAAGAAAAAAATTCTTTTTTCCCCTAAATATCTTTCACTGATAGCGAGCAAGTTTTTCTCATATGAAATTTAATAACGCAATTACTATTACGTGAGTATCACAAGCATAGACACACACATACACACACACACTCGCAGACATACATACACTCAACCATACATAGCATGGCTATCTATCTATTTCATAAAAATGATATTAACGCCAACCGAAAAGCCAAAAATGTGTGTATAAAACGCGACGATAATAATATTATATATAATATAATAAATAAAATACACTTCTAAATGATGTGATGCATGGAATGTTTAGATAAAACTAAATATATATATATATTTATTTCTATACACAGCGAACCACTCTCTAATGTATTTATGATACATTGAATCAACAATAAGGTTGTTCACAATAAGTGCCATTTAATACGTAATCATAAAAAAATGAGAGAAAAACATAGAAATAGTAGTGCGTAATAATAATAATGATGATCATAAATAATAATAGCATAATAATAAAAATTTAATTAATGCAATATTCTTATATATGAGTGACCAATTAAATGGCAGCGATTACGCAACGACTTGCCCTTTAATAACAGCTTACGGTTAGACATCAACAAAATAATAGGATGCTATGCGACCCTCCTTTTCGTTTGCCCAAACTAATCCAATCCAATCCATTTTTTCCTTCATTCTTAAAAATTAGGCCTAATTTTCGTTCGCGAATATTCGCCTAAAAATAATAATAATAATAGCAACAATAATATAGATAAGGAGGACAATGATTCATAATCGTTGGCTAATTTTTCATACAATAAGAAGAGCTAACTATGGGACGTACGTGTGTGTGTGTGTAATGTATTATCGCGATTGTAAAAAAATAGGCTTTGTCTGAGCGAATACTTAGAAAACAAAACTATATCAGAGAATTTTTGAGGGCTGTCCGCCACACCGCCGAAGATGTGGGCGAAGTGTGTGCGAATAGCTTACGCCATGGCTTAGCCCTTCGAATAATAAATGAATCTTTTTTTTGAGCTCAAACTAGAGAATGAGAAAGAGAGCGATAGGTTTTGCGTTTCTGTTTTGTTATTATAAAATGTGTAACACAGAGGAGCGACTCACTCACTCTCTTCTCTCTCGCAGCTAAAAAACTTAATTTTATTTTTAAAAATGTTGATGTATTTGACCGCAGGCTATACTTCCAGCAGCAAATAATTAAAAGCAATTGACGTTTACGTATTTTTAGGCATAAATTTTAGTATTTTTTCTTATTATTTTTTGTTGTTTCAAGCGAACGCGAACCGCAAAATAAAACGTATATATAAACATATATCTTAGTTTTATAATAAGTTTTCGTATTTCCCAAAAAAAATACGAGACGAAAAAATGTTTAGCAAAAACACATCCCATTTGTTATTATTGCGAGGAAAACCACATCTCGCATATAAGAAAAATTGGTTAATAATTACTTTTACTTTTTTTCTTTAATAAGTATAGCGTAATTTTTTTTACAAAATAATTCCGTAACACAAGCATTATTCGATGAAAACAGAGAGATATAGTAGAATAGGAAAGAAATGCATGTAAGAAAAAGTAAAACAATTTTTCTGTACTGAATGCAGAATTAAAATTTCGCGGATCAAACATGTCATTCATTGTTATTCAATAATTAATAAATAATTTTGGAAATGAGTGAAAAAAATGATAAGTTTTTTCTCGTTCTCTGTTTCTCTCTGCCTCTCAATATCCACTTTGTTGAAAATGTGCCCATTATTGACATTTTAAATACAACAAAACAGTGGAAGCAGAGGAAAAAATGATTATTGTTCGGCACAACACAGAAAAGAAGTAGGTTTATATCGAAATCGAGGACTTTTCATAGTGTTATCAATGTTTTGCAGAACAGAACAGTACAACAGTTTGCACACAACAGAACGCAGTGTTGTTTGAAGGCTGAAGCGCCAAAACTGCATTGAAGTGAAGGCAAAAAGCTTGTGTGCATGCGAAAACTAGCGAGGCTTACAATGTTAATCCCAGCCATCAATTAAATGGACAGCAATAGCAGCGTGCAGTAGCTCTATGTTCCAAAATGTTGCAATGAACTGTATATCAGCCTGTTTTTAAAACCGAATACCTTCTTCTTTATTCTTTAAGCATTCTCTCTCTCTCTCTCCCTCTCTCGTTCGCTCACTCAAGTGGCTCTATAGGGGTTTATAAGGGTATTTATGTTTGGATGGCATTTCTTAAAAAAGGAGTGTCTGCCCAAAGCACATCCATCAACGTCAAGTCGGGCAGATGAGAGGAAGTCGCGAAGCAAAAGCTAGAGAGAAAAAACTTTTAATATACAGCAGCAGTATTAACATTATTCTTGATAGGAAAATAAAATATAAGCACAAACGCCTACGTGTTGTGTTGTAGGGCTGGGATCCAATTTGTAAGGCTTCTAACTATAGCCAATACTTCATATTTTAATGCTAAACACTACAATCAAAAATATATCTCTTTATTTCTCGCTTTCGAGTCATCAAAATTAAATAACACGAGAAAAATCAGAACAAAATTAGTTGAAATTCTAATTGATATGCAGAAAAATATAAATCATATTAAATTTAAAATCAATTTGTTGACATAAATCAATTAATTATTAACAATCTAATTAAATATGTAATAATAGATTCAAGTAACCCAAGCGAGTATCCTTATGGCGGACCTCCTCCTCCCCCACATCACGGTCCAGCGTTTTACGAATTCTTCGGTCAACAGGCCGGACCAAACTCTCATCACCAGCACAATGGAGGCGATGGCGGACCAGCTGGTCTGGTGCCGTCATTTTTGAGCACGAGTCACGGCAATCATCCTCCGGCATCAACACCTGGTCTTCACGATAGTATGCATCAGTCAGGTATGAAACAATGCTTTTCCGACAACAACTCATAAATGTTTTACGTTTTATTTCGTTTAGCATTATTTCGTGGATCGACGGGTTCAATAAATTTGGGAGCAGATGCGCCATACATGACAGGAGGAGGTGTGGGCACTCACGGACCCGCAGATCTCATGGCCGCTCAGCAGCGCGGATCAAACTCGCCTAACGTGGACGGTGTGCTCAATTTACCTCCTTTGACACCAGACACGTATGGAAGGTCGTCGTCGGAGACGGGAGGAGCGCCCACTTTCAAGATGGAAACATCCGTTTGGTGATCTATGTGTTCACTATTATATAGACACCCGATTTATAACCTAATTTCCAAACAAAAATTTCTATACCCTTGAAATTTTTAAAACTATTGGTTATTAATGAATTATGGCCGGATTTTTAAGATTGCGGGAAAAGTCCTGAATTTGTTTAAAAACACACTAAATGGGAATAAAGTTGTGTACGAGATTATTATTATTATTATTATTTTGTACATAAAAAAATAAGATGCGACTCAATACCAATACAACTACAACTCAGAAAATTATTTAAAAAAATAGAAAAAATTATGATATTTATAAATAATTGTAAAAAGAGTTTCGATTTTAATTTTCACTATTATTAATATAAGAAAAAGATATTTTAAAAAAACATTACATCCCAAATCATACGATACACGCATTTTTAAGTTTTACTGTATATAGTTATAAATTTATGTAAAAAAGCATAACATTATCTTCGTATTTAAAATAAAAATTTCTCTCATAGCTTTTCATCGCTTAAATTTCATTTAAAAAGCACACTAGCCTTTAGCACGGTTTTTGTTTCAGTGGAGAGAAATACGGATTTCGGCAGTCTCTCAGTTGTATGTCTGCTGATGACAGCTTTGAGTTGGAGGCGCAGTCAACTGGAAACTGACTGTTTTTGGCATTTCATACTCGCATAGGTCCAAAAATGCGCCCAAGTTTACCACAATAGAGTGCGTACACTATCCGTACGAAGATATCTCTTCTTTTTTTCTGTGCATTGTTTTTGGCTCACAGCCTAAATAATGCATACAACACACACACACATACTCTGCGCGCACACGTATTATTTGATTCATTAACTTTTGCTTCAAAGCATTTTTTGGTTTTTTTCTACTTATTTCTGTTTCTAAGCTTAACTTTAATGTTCACTTTAAGTCTGTGCCTGAGTTTAAATTATTCTTGTTGAGCGTATTCCCTATTTTTCACATACCTTTTTTAAAAAAACACTTTAGATTTTAGTTGCGATGCTTGGCGTTCGCTACTGTGCCAAACTCATCATCATTTACTGAATCATCATTAGCCCATTCCAGAACTAATCTTCTTCCGTATAAGTGAGTGCTGTGGCACAACGCATTAAAGGCTCGCTGAAAAACCAAACAAAAATATTAATGCGTATAAGTTATACGGTAAAGTTGACGCAAACACACACACAAACAACAAAACGAGAGGATAAATTTGGGAAAAACATTTTTTAAAAGTTGAAAAACTTTTCATTAGTAATATATTGTATCAAAGAAATAAAAAAAACGTGAAAAACAAACAGAAGAGGCAGCGGTAATAGTAGAGGAAAGAGTGTGTAATCCCCTTATAAAAGTTTCACATCGACTCCCGTCGAAAAGCTCGTGAAATAAATATTTCAGAGAAAAACTAAAGTATATATACTTTTGCATCATTTTTCGTTACAAAGTCAATAAAACCAAATCCTCGATGAGTACCAGTTCCGACCAACTTCTTTGGCAGTCGAACCTTTTTAAGTTCGCCAAATACACTATAAAAATACGAATATTTAAATATTATCTTTTATGTATAATTCCTAATTGAAATTTTTTTTAAATTGCATGACTTTTGATCTGGTCATGAAAATGTATGTGCGAGTGTGAGAGAGCTTCTAATTTTAAAACCAATTTCGCAATAAAATCGCAAACTATTGCAAAAAAATTGCAAAACAAATTAAAATTTTTTTTGCATAAATAATTTAACGGTTTACTAATTTCGAGTACTATTATAGGACAATCAATTCGAAATAGCAAAACATTTCTTAAGCGAATGTTAGAAAGGTCTCTCTCTCTCTCTCTCTCAACTTTGTACAGGTATATAACTGGTTGTGTACCTGAATAGCTGTTCCACTTCCTTGACATTTGCTTCGAATGGTATGTTTCGCACAACAATTTTAGTTCCCGTTTGCTTTTTCGGTTTCGCCTTTTTTCGCAACTGATCCGATCGTTGTTTTCTATTGAAAATTTTTTTTGAATGCAATACCGTAAATAGCAGATAAATACAATTATTTTAGTTAAAAAAATAAAATATTTTCCATACACATTGGCAGTGGTTCTGTGCGAAACTTTTAGCTCTAATGAATGTCCATCCAGTAGCGAGCGTTGCATTTCTTTCAACGCTTTATCGGCTGACTTTTTATACCGAAATTGTATAAAACCATAACCCATTGATAACAGTTCGTTGTCATTGCCTCGTTTGTTAGCAATCGTTGCGCTAACTATTTGTCCGCATTTTACAAAGTGATGCCTAAAATCAGTTTCGTTCGTTTTGAAGTTCAAATTCTTAACAAATAGCGTGGCGTCCTCTTCTGGTTCATTATCTAGTTCTTCGGAATCGCTGTCATCGTCAACGCTATTATCATCAGAATTATTTTTAACTTCTTCCTTCTGTTCCGTTTTTTTGGCGTTTTCGCCATCACTGGATTCCGCATCGCTTTCCTCATTATTTTCCTCTGATTTATCGCCGTTCAACACATCATGCGGCGCCCACTCTAGATATAGCGGATAGTGTTTAAAATTATTGTACGCTAACTTTGCGAACGCGTTTTTCGCTTCGTTCCTCTCCTGCATTTCGATTATCGCAGTGATACCACTCGGCGGTAGTATTACGCGCGATATGGCGCCATATTTTTTAAATAATTCGCTAATTTCAGCTTCAGTTGTGCGCGCCGGTAAATTCTTCACTAAAATCACATTTTTGCTTCGTTCAGTGGCTGGTTGACTGAATGAGTCCAATTTAACGCCATTTTTTATCAAAAATCGACGCGTTTCGCTAACAATCTGCGTCTCTCCCAAAGCCATTCGAACGGCAACGCTATCTTTCGTATTGCTATCGGCCAACAGATCAGACTTTTTAATACCAAACTTATCGGTCATAACATCCGCCAAAGCGTTAGCGCCCAAAAACAATGTATTCCACTGATGAGAGCTGTTGGCGTTTGTCTTCATATCTGCCTCCTTTTTCCTCTTGAAAGAAACATTTTCGTCATCTTTAAGAAAAGGCAGTTCAACTTTGTCTGGTTTAGTCTTGGCAGGAATCAGGTGCAATAATCTTCCTTGAAAATCAATGCCATCTAATTCGGAGAACGCTTTAACCGCGTGTTCGGGAAACATAAACGACACAAACGCGAAACCTTTCAGTTTCTTCGTATAGGAGTCAATCGGTAAGTGAAGCTCTGATATCGTTCCATACTCCGAAAATAATTGTCGCAAATCATCTTCGGTGCACGTATACGAGAGATTTCGGATGAATATTCTTCCTGATTCGCCAATCGTTTCTTCAGCTGCCTCTTCTGTACGGAATTTTCGTTTCAGATTATTCTTATTTGACGCGTTATTAATTGGTTGCTTAATGTCATATTTTTTAATTTCGATTCGATGTCCGTCCAAAAATCCACGATGTTTTATCAAACACTTTTTAAGCTCATTTATAGTTTGAAACGACACGTAAGCGATTCCTTTTATTTTCGGCGGAATCCGCAAACTTAACGGTTTCAGTGGTTTCAAAAATTCTTTCAATTGTCGTTTCTTTATTTTATATGGAAGACCTGTTATTTTAACAGTAAAGCTGTGAACTGATTCGGGAATTGCTTTAAGTTTCTCTTCGGGTTTATTTGGTTTTTCGGTTTGTTTTTCAGTTTGTTTATCGCTTTCTATGTGTTTGCTTGTGTCAGTTATTTGTGTGTCTTCTTCATCCATAGACTCGTCATCACTCGCTTCTTCACTCTCTTTCTCTATTACTTCATTATCTATGACACCAATAGCGGTATCGTCGCTCCAAATCTGCTTTCCTTTATGACCAGAATCTATATTTCTCTGAAGACTTAAGAACTCTTTAAACTGTGGATCGTTCTTAACGTCAGCAAATGGATCAAACTTTTCCTTAACT
This sequence comes from Phthiracarus laevigatus, assembly GCA_034700185.1. Lineage (NCBI taxonomy): Eukaryota > Metazoa > Arthropoda > Arachnida > Sarcoptiformes > Phthiracaridae > Phthiracarus > Phthiracarus laevigatus. The sequence goes on along the minus strand of JAQIXJ010000074.1, from coordinate 10,855 downwards.
TTCTTATCCTTTTTCTTTCTAGATTTTTGATCCTCTTCTGTGTTATCCGTCTTATTATCAGCAAATTTCTTCGCGTAAGACTTACTATCGGCCGAGTATTTACTCCAAGATCTTGGCTTATCATTAGATCCCAATTTGGCGCTCAACTCGACCGCTATTTTATTAGTGTCAATGAAAGTATTGTTGTAATAACTGATCGCTTCGTTCGCATCCGATTCCGACTTAAATCCAATGAACGCGAACTGACGGAAAACGCCATCTTTCGTGTACTTTAGCTGAATGTCTGTGATATCGCCTTTCGATGAAAATAATTCGCGAACACGTGAGTCTGTGATCTGTATTTTTTTGGCAATCAAATGATTAATAAATAAATTTTAATGAAATTTGTTTCAAATAATTTTTTCGATAAATTAAGGCAAAAAATTTTTGTTATACTCTTTTTGGTAAATTTTTCACAACAATTCGTGACATTATTTCAATTGATTTATATCGTATTTATAAAAATAGTTTATAAAATGTGGAAAACAGACATCGAAATCGTACTAATTATCTATTAAACGCAACGTTTAAAAACATTTGGCAGATGTCTATGCAATTATAGAAAACAAACACACGTTGGATTTAAAGCGCGCATAAATAACGTAATTTTAAAACAAACAAAAATACATAATAAGTAAGTTTTAGTGTTTGTTGCCACCAATTCGATGAATTAATCGGTAATTTAAAAGAATTATAAAACACATTACATTCATTACTCTATGTTTTTAAATAACTCATATATAATAGTGAACATATATAAAACATTTTGATTGTTTGTGATATGAAGATTAATTATTTGATTTTTAGTGATACTTTGGTGTTTATCGACCAACAGATGTCAGTCCAATACTGTTATCCGTTAAACAATTGGCGCTTATTTATGATTTTTAGGCGCAAACTTATGACTAAACGTTACAAAATTGTTAATAACGTATTGAAAACATTACATTTCATTTATAAACTGGTAAAATCATTTATTAATTTAATGTAATCACAATTAATCGATTTAATAATAAATTATTAATTTTTTTTAATATAATCATCATTTTAGTCGACTATTCGATTAAAACGATGGAAATATTTGATTCAACGCCACTAAAACCTATTCAACCAATGGTTGTAACGCGTCGTACACGTGGCAGACCACCAAAACAATCGGTAAATACGTCAACCATTGACAATGGATTTCGTACTCCACTAAAACGCGTCACAACTGCGCGCCAATCGAAAGCTCGAACATCGAAATCATTGGTGAACGCGTCGGTCATTGACTTTAATGAATCGATTGATGATGGCATCGGTTTGTCCACCGAAGACATCAATAATGATGCGCTGAATGAGTCAATCGCTAAACGAATCAAAACGCGAACAGACAGACGAAAGCCGAACAATAGAGTACATGACTCGAAGTATCTGTACGATCGTGTGATCGAAAATATCTACAATAAATACTGCGATAGCGATGACGAGAATGTGGATAACATTAGACCAGTGAAAGCCAGAGCAAAACGAAACAACAAAGCTGTTATGAGCGCACGAAATACTGGCGAAGATAGTAGTGATGAAGAGCTTCCGATCGTTAGACGCAGAACTGTTGCACTCGAAAAGAAAGCCAAAAAGTTGACCACAACTATATCGGTTGCGGCAACCAGTAAACAGAGCCAAAGGTCGAACGTCAGACATGTGCAGCGCAGCGCAGATCTCAACGTGATTTCTAACGTTACGCACAATCAGTCCAATGAAGACGAGTTAACGGTTCAATACAAAAGTCGAAACATATGGCACGATAAGGAATATCAATTGGGTTGTCTTAAAGACACGATTGATGTGCTAATGAAACGCGATGTGAGCGCGTTTTTACTGCACGTAAATTTGAAAAAGTTGGCCATGAAATCGCTTGGTTTACCGATGTTACCGAAAAAAGATCATAGCTTTCCGATTATTTTATTTAATAGCAAAGGAGAGCCGAGATTTGAGTTTTACTTTCAATGCGATGACTCGCCCGTACATATATCCGAACGAATTGTCGGTTACGATCACGAGATATTGTCGCTTAACAAAATTGTTTACCAATTGATAAACGAGGATGTCTTTTACAACCAACACGATATCGATTCGGACGATATAAGTGTCGATGATGTTGGAAATGGTGCGCGAAAGCGAATTTCGTTTTAATCGATTTGTTATCGAACTCGTATGCAATACATTAATGTTTTGCTTTTAATCACAAAATTATAATCGCTTTCGTTTGTTTTATTGTCAATTAAGTTTTGGTATTTATTTGATCTTAATTTTAGTTAAATAATTTTTCGTTTGAATTATGCTTTGATTATAAGCTTATGTAACATTCGCTTACAGTATTTAATCATTTGGTTTTGTAATTTTGATTTCGGGTGATGTGTTCAATCATTACGTTTTATTCGCACATTTCTATGTTTTACGACAATTTTATTATATAAATCATTTGTGCGTCTTATAAATCTGTATTTATGAGCGTTTCTCCTTTCAATAAATAAATAATTTTATTGGAAGATATTTAAAAACATTATTTTGTATTAAAAGTATTTTAAAATCTGCAAATGGGTTCAAATTATTTGATTACAATGAAGATAACGTGAAACATGTTTCGAGAATAAACTTACTGCGAACTTTTTGCGAAATAGTACATATGGTTTAATTAATAAACTAACGCTAAAAAACATTTCTTTAAAATATTGTTAATTTTGTTGAGTATAGACAGGAAATCCGAAAACTTCGACAGATATGGGGCCAAAACTATGACCGGTGTGTGGATTGTGCTTTCGTCGCAGGTTTACTCTAACCAAACCTAGCAATACATTGATTCCGAGTACAGTCCCATTTTCGCCGTGTGAATTCAGGTCCATGTTATAAATTCCGCTAAAAAATCCGCGTAATTTAAGCATTTAAGAGTAAAAGCTATTAAAAATAGTTTTAAAAAATTCATTAAAGCAGTCATTTAACTTGTTTTTAAAAAATTTCGGTGACAGAGATTCCACTGATTCCATTAGTAATAATCATCATATTCCCTTGACTTTTCTTTACTATTCAATAATCTTCACGACGATAGTCAATCATAAGCATTTAAGATTTTTTTCGCAAATTAGTTGATTTTTTTTAAATTTAAAATTTACACACTATAGTTTTTTTTTGCTATTTTTGTCATTTTATTACGTACCAAAATGTATTTTGACTTAAATTTATGCAATTATTTAAAGTCATTTATACCTGTGAAATATTGAATTTAATAAATAATGAATTTTTACAAAATAATGCAAAATATTTGTCAATGTTTTGCCGAATATCAATCATTATTTAATCATTAAAATTGTTAAAAATAGGAATTCCGGCGACATCGACAGAAATAGGTCCGCGTCTGCGACCAGTAAACGGGTTACGGTTTCGTTGCAAGTTAACTCTTACCAAACCCCGCAAAACATTGATTCCTAGTCCGGTGCCATCAAATCCTCCAGCATTTAGATCCATGTTATAAATACCACTAAAAAATTTCCAACTTATAATGATTGCTATTATTGAGTGTTAGTGCGTTAGTGGTTAGCGCGAGATACTGATTGTTAGTAATTGTTATTTCCGTTTTACATAAAATTCAGTTATAGGTTTAAAATTTAAACGATGATTGTTGACTTTAAGATATATTTGTGTTAAAAAAGTTATTTCTAAATCTGTATCTATAATTTTTAAAATGGATAACAAGATTATAATTACATTTACCAAAATATTATTGATATTATTATCGATTCGTATAGTTGTGAATATGTGCGACACAATTAATAAATCCGAACAAAAACAGGTAATTATTAAAATTCGAGTTATAATAAGGTTAAAATAAATGGTTCATAATGTTTCAAAAGTTATTAACAATTTTCGATGTAATGCCAAATAACGCCATAAATAACGAAAAACATTCGGATCTATCGGTGGAAAACTTTGATTATATAACCGAAGACAATAATCCTAAAACATATCCTCCAACAAAGAAAAAGACAATGAATCCCAAACAAAAGTCAACGAAACGACCAAACGTAGAACCAGCAGATGAAAAAGAAGAAGGCAGTCATTCGGATAGCGGTACTGACCCTATAATTCTAGTGACCGTATTCGTTGTGGTCGTATTAGTGGTGTTTGCCATCGCATTTGGCATTTTTTTCTTTATCAGAAAAACGAGTAAATCGAAAGACGACGCAAACGCTAATATTAGACTGAATAGTTTGAGCGCTAATCGTAGGAAACGAAAATCGGCAAAAGTATCGTCAACCGCATCGCACGAATCAAACATGAGCTCAATCGTAACCATCGATAGCGAGTCTGGACAGCCCGTCAAAAAAGTTGGTCATCATTCACACGATAAACATAAGATTGGGAAAACCAGTAAACAAAATGTAGTTCGAAAAACGAATTCAAAGCATCATAAATAAGTGAAACTATGATTTCTTTTATTATAACCATTTCTTTTCTAAATTCTTATTTATTTAAAGTTACTTATACTTAAATGATACTCTCGTGAATTAAAATTGTATGAATAAGTTAAACAAAGAATAGACATAAAACTATTGTAATTTGTTATAAAAAGTTTAGTTGGAAAATTTTCATGCGATTAGTTAACGATGAATTGAAAATGTTAATAAATAAAATAATGGTCACTTACGGAACATTGACGCCAACATTGGTTCCCTCGTAATAATTTCGTCCGGGATTTACCGAAACTAATGGCCTCAAATCAAATCCTGGATCTTCTTGCTGTGCGCGTACAATATTTACAATTATTACGATTTCTAAGAACGCAGTCAACGCTATAATACTGGCTTTCATTTTCATTGCTAATCCGTCTTTCTTTAAAATTAAGTAAAGTGTTATGAAATTTGCAGCTAATTTTGTTTCGATTACTTCCTTTATGACACAGTTATGTAATCGCGTTCTCGTTCCGTAAACTGATAGTCACTCTATAATTAAATCGAGATCACTCAATATAAACCACTGAAACATAGATAATAAACACGTATTAAAATGAAACACTTCTTGTTTCGATTGTAATATTGGGTTATTGCTCTATAGTTAATATTTAAAGTTTATACTAATTTTATTGTTAAACAAACTAATTATCAAATATCAGGTGTAATATTAGATGATTATTAGGAAATGATTATTTCAAGCAATAAGTTTAGACTGAATGTGCGCTTAAAATATAGTTATGTTTAGTTTAAAAAACTTTGTGGTACAACAGGTAATAATTTTTGAAAATAGGTTACAGCATAAGATTAAACACAAATTAGCCTTAATAGCGCTAATCTGGCCATGAAATTGAGCGCCATTTTTTTCAGTACTTTCTAGTTATTTTAATAACCAGTAAGTGCCAAAAATTGGTTAAAGAAAGTTTTTAAAACTTTTGGTTTACTTTAATAATTAGCGTTTTATTTTGATTACTTGCTCATAGACTAATGTGACATTGGTATTGTTCATTTCTAGGTAAATAAAAATCATTTATTAACTATTCAACAAAACATATCGGCTGGGCTTAAGATCACGGGGCCCATTGGAGGTCGGGTTATTTTATATTTTTGGGTTACCTGGGAATAAGGAGTCCGAAAATGTCGATCTTAGTTCGGGGTTCGGTGACAAAATCGAAAATCCGATGTCAGACTCATCTCAAGATCCAGACGCAAGAACTTTAATAAGTTTATTATTATACTCATTCTCTTTTCTGTTACCATTAGTTGTTAAACCCGAAGATAAAAAAGCCGTTTTTATCAAATCAATGTTCACCTCTTTCCATACTTTGCCAACCCATTCAATGATAATATCATAAGAAATTTTTGATTTTTGTCCTGTTTCTCTAAAGTTTAGTTCAGATTTTATTAACCACTCTTTCCATAATTTACTGAAATGTTGTTTCAATGGCCAATTTATAGCAACATCTAAAGTTTGTATAAAAGGTGTCATAGCACCCTGAATAACGCACAGCTCAGTACCGTAATATCTGCGTGAGTTTGTTTTGACTTTTGATGTTGTGTGTGCACGTGCAGAGTCTAGAACGAATAGAGAGCCAACATTTTTATTTAAAAAATTTCCAAAAAAACCCATTTGGTCTCTGTCTTTAAACTGATGACATCCATTTAATCATTAGTTCTTCATTCATAGATCCGCCTTTAGACGTTTCCGCTATTACATTTTTTGGCCTCTTAATATTTTTTCCTGGTTTTGGAGGTTTTTTTGAAGTTTTTAAAAATAATCATTGCGTCGAATTTTCTCCCATATGACAAAACGCACAAAACAAGAGTAAAGCGTAGTTTTTCTTTTCCAGTAGTTTTGAGTTTTACTGAATTTACGCCTTTAAAATCATACGTAGACTTTGGCGTTGCATCGAAAAATAACCCAATTTCGTCCATATTTGCGATCACAAGGCTTTGATTATTATTTTTAAGTACACAGTTGTCAACAAACTGAAAAAATTTAAGTGCGAGTTCTTTGGCATTCTCCGGAACATTTTGCCCAATACTTGTTGCGGGCCGCATACTAAGCTTATTACGCTTTTTGAAATCATATCTTCAACCGTTAGAATCGTTATTAACGATTTTATCGTTCTCAGACTTTTCTCTATTTATCTGATCTCTGGCCGCAATCGCGAAATTAATAATATCCTCGTCGGATATTTGAAACCCGGTGTTTCGATGTTCGACAATTTTTTTAAATACTTTCGCTTCGATTTCAAGAAACATTGGCGCGTATTTACCTTTATCTTTTCGAGTTGTGCGTCTTCGACGTGTAGAACACGATTTTTCATCTCATTTGTATTAATTGTCTCTCTTGTTTTGCCCATAATATAAAGTTCAGACTATTTAAAATGAACTTTCTAGTCTATCTGTTTGTCTGACTGTCTTGACAGTCTGGTTTATCAGGTCTGTTTGGTCGTCTGATGTGCCATTCTGTCTTTCTGGTATATCTAGACAGTTTTGTCTATCTGTTTATGTTTCAGTCTGTCTGTCGATCTGTCTGGTCTGGTCTGTTCTTTTTGCAATTGTTTTATAAAAGAGGCCATATGTGGAAAAAATTGTTAATTATCTATCATGTCAGAGTTTGGAGTTTGTGAGCTAAATAGTTTAAAGATAGACACACAATCAAAGAAATGTAAACTAATATTTAATTCTTCCTGATAACGTAACCACGAAGTTGTGTTTAGGCGCAAGAAATTTTTTTCTTTTCATAGATTAAAGATTTAAGTTATGATCCCGTTATTTTATTAAAGGACAGTATTCAAAAAGATAAGTAATAATCATTCAAGTTTTGCATTCAACAAACTCAGTTAATTTTATTTAAGGTTAGGTGAAGATAAAAACTAACTGGAAAATATGTAATATCTTTAAAAAGTTAATCATAAAATATCTCAAAAGTTTTTAACTTATTGAGAGTATCCCTGAGTAAAGCCATCAAAGGAATTCTCAATAAAGTATTTTATAATAAATACTTCAATTAATAAGATTATGTAAACTTTTTGGGCGTATTAATTTTACTTATTTTGTTTGTTTCAAACTAAAATTGCATAGTTGTGTCACATTTATATTTAACTTGAAAGAATAATCAGTAATTAAATTTATTAATAAATTAGCTTTGAGAAAGTATATAATAATTTAAATCTTCTAAGTAAATATTTATTTTATAGTCACGCATTTTATTTAATATTCATTTTAAAAAATTAAAATAAATATATTGTAAAAACTGTCCTCTGATATTTCCACATAATTAGCAATTTTTTGCCATCAGTAAAATCTTGAAGACGACTTAATATTAGGTAATTGAAGACAAAATACAAAGTTATTGAACACCTGATAGCTTTCAGAAATCAAAGACTTAACAATCTTCAAATCTTCAAGGTCTTCAAATACATACCAATATGTTTTCAAGAAATTTAGTTTTTTGAAGGGCTCTAAGGTTGGCTTAACAATCACGACATACTTTATTTAATATTTAACATCACTTGTGAACAATGTTTTGTAAATAATAGTACATTTCTTTGTGTGTAAACGATTATTGAATGAGTAGATTTTCCATGTTATTTATAAATTTTCAATCAATTTTCAATTAATGACTCCAAAGAAGAAGAGTAATCAAAATAGAAGTCAAGCAGTACGTCAAAATGCACCACCAAAGTCACCACCAAGAATAAACAAATCTTATAGTGAAAGGTATCATATGCAATCATAATATATTGCGAAATTAATTTTTATTCAAATTTATAAGTAGTTCGTCTTCAAATAATTACAATGAAGATTTCCCAATTATAACGAGGGATGCACCGAAATGGAAAATTGGATTACGTAGAAATGCGAATGTTCATTATTTAAGCTATTATGAAAATCTGAAATTTGGTTATTTTTCGCTTAATTGGATGATGGATGGCGTCTATATATTCAAAGTGAAAGAAGCCAAGAAACTGGTGCTCTTCAATTGATCCGAAAACAGATCGGTAACGAAATTATATCGTATATTGTTATTTCCATTCTTCTATACAAAAGAAAGTTTGGAAGTGATGGCGTATTTTAAAGATTATATGTAAATAAACCAGACAATGTTTTTAAATGCTTATGTATTTGATTTTTATGTATTTAAAGGTTGATATATTATGTAAATTTTTCACTCGAACCCTATGTGTTTATTGGTTTTGGGGGTTAATGTGTATAAAGCCTACCAATAGGTCGTCTTTAGTAAACCAATAGATCTACCACTTTATCTTAAAATTATAATATATCAGTCTTAAAATACTTAAAACAAATTTGCAATTCTGATAAGATATTTTATATTTAGTTCTATGCACTGGTTTGCAGCAACGACCTCACCCATGATAAAGGGGAAACATTCGATAGATTAGCTGAAGAGATTAGTGAAATTCAGAGTCAAAACTTTAAATTTAACAATCGTTGCGTATTAAGTCATGATAATATCTCAAGTCTCTTTAATGGTTATTGGAATCCTCAGTTTTCATCGAACTTAGAATATACTGTGTTTTAATATTAAAAGAAGTGATCAAATTACATTCGATGAAATATATATTGAGAGCATTATTAATGATGTCAACAATATTAAAATAGCTCTTTCAAAGACGAACAAATTAATTTATTTGTATAACAAAATGTTAGTTAAATTATATATGCCTTCAAATACTTTACTAAATAGTTCGCTAAACCTTCTGTGTTGTACGGTTTGGGATGCATATTATTAATCTTTTGAAAGATCAATAGGATCTGAATCCATAGTTTCAGCAATAATCTTGCTCAGTATTTATTCATTTTATCAAATACATCTTCTTGGGTTCAAAGTGAGAATCCAATCTCATCATGAATCCAATCAGTATTTGCGCAGAGATATTGGCTCAAGTACTTCTTTATTGCTAATATCATCGATGAGAAACAAACGCGAAAGAGAGTGCATAGGTATTCAACAATTGTGTCCAGAATATTTAATTTTTTTGGTATTATATTTATATTATTTATTATTTATGGTTTGATAATGATTATTATAGGTTTGACAATTGTCTGATTAATTATGAATTGAAACGGTTTTCAATTATCTTATAAAATTCAAAAATTATGACGCAAATTATGTGCTTTAGATCGTAATACACCTAAAGGAGTAGTTCCAACAGTATCAGTCATTAAAATATACTTTCGAATAGATCTTTCGGCGATTCGATATCGTAGAGTCGTATTGCATACTCCTAAACATATGGTGGAACGAGATCATTGATAGCCTATGTTCCATATATTAACACGTTCATGAAAGTATATTGGATTCCATTGGTTTGATTAAAAGTAACGACAACTCTAGTTCCATAACACCCAACACGATTTGATAATATTTAATAACTTTTTATAATTACGATGACTTTTTTATCCTTATTATTTTTGTTGAAAATGATATCGTCATAATCTCCTTCAAAGGCTTTGAATGTGTGGCCATTTAGGCATTCCTGATCGTAATTTATCCAAATATTTACTTGTAATTTCATACGATGTACAAAAAGTCTCAGATGAATATGAACATTATGATCTTGTTTTAATTCATCCTGTAATTCGATTTTTAATTTCCCATAATTTTTTGCATCGTCTTCAATAAACCACAATACTCGATAAACTTGATCATTAACATCATGAATGCTAATCTTGCAATTAATAAAATTGTCGAAATAACGATATGATTTAATAAAGTGTGGACCAAAGTTTTCGAATACGCTATGACCCATTTAGAGTTAAGTACTTAACTGGAAAGGGATTAAAGCATATCCATAAACTGGAAAATAATTTACCAATAGTGTTAGCAATGTTTATGTTAAGTTTTAACTCATAATTCCCTGATAGAGATTTCCGGGACTAAAAACTGGTCAGAATGGTAGGGAACCGGGAACAAAAATGTACCAAAAACGGGAATAGAATTCGGGAATTAAAATTTATTTTTATTGCGATTAAAAAACAAAAATTTTAAAAAGAGTTGCATCGAATATTGGAAAAAGCAGGGATTAACCTGGAAATCCCTATCCCTGCACATAATGTTGTTCTAATGCCTAAAATTTTGTCTATACTTATTATCAGAGCAAGGATTTTCCTGGTAAATCCCGATTTTTTGGTTCTATTAAATAACCGGGAGATTAATATATTAACTTCTAATAATTATAACAATTTAATTTAAAGTAGTTTTATTTTCCCGGTTTTTCCCGGTTTTGATGGTTTTGAGAAAAAGTCCCGGATTTGTACATTATTTCGGAAAAGTTCCCGTTATGGGGACATTTAAA